>LOJH01029682.1:0-17347 GCA_001685095.1 Ellobius talpinus
CCTAGTGCCAGGTTTCTCGCTAGCCCCATAATGGCTCCCTCAATCAAGATACCTTTTTCCTTGCTTTCCCTCTCTGTCCTTCCCCCAACTCAACCATCCATTCCCTCAAGTTCTCCTCCCCCCTGTCCTTCTCTCTCCACCCTCATGCTCAAAATTTTCTCAGGAGGTCTTGTCTATTTCCCCTTCCCAGGGGGGTCCATGTATGCTTCCTTTAGGGTTCTCCTTGTTTCCTAGCTTCTCTGGGGGTGTGGATTATAGGCTGGTTTTCCTTTGCTTTACATCTAATACCCACAGTGAAGCACTGGACTAAGCTCCCCAAGTCCAGTTGAAGAGAGGGAAGAGTGATAATATGAGCAAAGGGGTCAAGACCTTGATGGGGAGACCCACTGTAACAACTTACTTGAGCTAATGGAAGCTCACTGACTCTGGACTGAAAGCAGGAGAACCAGCATAGGATGAAACTAGACTCTCTGAATGTGGGTGACAGTTATACGGCTGGAGCAGTCTGTGGGGCTACGAACAATGGGACCAGGATTTATCCCACTGCTTGAACTGGCTTTTTGGTGCCCATTCTCTTTGGAGGGCTGCCTTGCTTAGCCTAGATACAGTGGGGAGGGCCTTGGTCCTGCCTCAAAACAATGTGCTAGATTTTGTTGACTCCGCATGGGAAGCCTTACCCTCTCTGAGGAGTGGTTGGGGGGGGGAGATGGAGGGATCAGGAAGGGGGAGTGGGAACTGTGATTGGTATGTAAAATGCAAAAAGATTGCGTTTTTTACAAAGTAAATAAATTTGTAAAGAATGATCTTATCCACAACCTGGGAACCCAATACAGAAGCTCTTCCAGCTTTGACAAGGGAGAGTTTTGGGATAAACTTTGTTTTAGCGAAAAACAAAGTAGAGTGAAGTTGGTTTAAACAATGCACTTTGGGTGATAATAGTGTGCCAGGGTCTGGTCATCAGCTGTACCAAATGGACCATTCTGGTTGGTAAGAGGGTAGTGGAGGAGGTTATATACTCTGGCAGGGATGGGGACTGGGGCTAGGGCAGGGAGACATGACAGAAAATGATAGTCAATTTTGGTCTACACCTAAAAACTTGTCTATTTAAAAAAATGATCTTTATAAACGTGTTCTTTAAACAGATATTAATTTGTCACAGCAGCTCTGAACCCTACTGTTCTTGGAGAAGACTGGGAGGGAACCAAGAGCTCTCTCTCTCTTTCTCTCTCACCCCCTCTCTCTTTCTTTCCTTCTTCTATTCCTCTCTTCCTGTGTTTGTGTAAATTCCTGTGCAAGTGTATTCAAGGGTGTAGAGGTCAGAGGTTGAAGTCACAACCTCTTCTGCTTCTCTCTGCTCCATCTTTTTGATACAGGATCTTTCTGTGAACCTAACACTCACTGATTTAGTAACACTGCTTTCTCAGCAAGTCCCAGGCATCCTCCTGTCTCAGTACCCCAACACTGGGGTTACAGGCACATGCCACCACACCCTGCTTTTTACCTGGGGTTAAGCATCCAAACTCAGGTCCTCATACTTCCCCAACAAGCACCTTGCCAGCCACGCTGCCCCTCAGCCCCGCCCAGGCATTCATTTTCAATTTCTTAAACTGGTGTAATAAGCAAGATGATAAATGGGAGAAGTGGGACTTATTTATCTAAGCAACTGACAATACTTGGTCTTGGAATTAAACACAGAGTTTAACTGCCTGCCTGAGCCTGTAGAGGGCTCATCCACTGTGCAACCTTGCAGAAACAAAAGAGCAGACAATAGAAATACTCTTCTCTCCAGACAACTGCTGGCCAGTCACTGATAGAAAGTTAAAAAAAAAATGAAGCCAGATGTGAGAATACATACCTGTAGTCCCAGCACTTGGGAAATGGGACTGAGGGCATAGGATGTTCATGGCCAGCCTCGGCAGCATATGGAGTTCGAAGCCAAGCTAGGGTGTATGGAACTCTGTCTTTAAAAAAAAGAAGAAGGGGGAGGGGGAGGAGGACAAAGAGAATCAAAAGCTATTTTTAGTTCCTTTCTTTAAAAAAAATAATAAAGATGGAATTCCCGCTGTGTATTCTTTTCCTTGCCTCTATGTGCTGAGTCCCTAGATGAAGATGCACTGTGCGGCCACACTTGCTGGAAGGGATAATTTGCTGGTCCCAAAGGACTTCATGGGATCCTGAAAGAATATTTTATGAGATGGGCCCTGAAAGAGGAGCGTTTGTCTGCCCCACGTATGCTGCTTGTGTCAGAGAAATCCCTATAAATAGCATTAACAGAGACCAAATGCATCCATTTCGATGCAAAGTTTTATCACCCACCAAGGGAATTTAGCAGGGTGAAAGGAAACGAAGAGGGGGAAGGGGGAAGTCATTTGAGTAGGGCATGCAGGGCATGGTTCATAACTCTTTTATTAGGACCAGAAGGTCAAGGTCTTTAATAGCTGTGAGATGGAAAGTTAAAATCATTGTCAGCCAGACAATCCAAAGAATACAAACAGAAAACTGAGAGAGTCTAATAATCCAAAGGTTAGGGAGATTATATTTAAAAGGTGACTTGGAGAATTAGAAAGGGAGGTTTATGTGATTTTTGCTTAATCAGAATAGAATGTGGTTGGCTTAATTTCATAATTAAAGTGTCTGGATGGTGCTGTTCTGATCCTGATAAATCCAAGGTTTTCTTACTCTCCTCAAATAAAAGGGTTGAAGGCACTAAAAGGAATTAGCATGTACTAGAAGTGACATAAGAGACTTTTGTCATAGAAGAAATATAGCCATCAGACTGGCTTGCTGGCCTGCTGCACATTGACAGAATCCACAACAAATCATTGGTAATTCAAGACCACATCTGCAAAAAAAAAAAGCCTGCATGAGGATTATCTGTACCATATGGCAAGAAAATGCCTCTGCACACGGGAAAAGGTACATTTTTCTCTACTCCTGAGATGGAAGCAATTCCACCTTTAAACTCGGTGAATTAAATCGCAGTGAAAGACAACAGGACTGTCTCCATTAGGGATTTGGACATCTGATGGAGGGCCTGCTAAGATCAGCAAGACAGCTGGCAAGATGGCAGACAATACCAGCGGAGTGCTACTGCTGGTGGTGCCACCGTCGTCTGCTCCGCGTCCTAACATCAGCACGATGCCCTGGCTTGGAAAATTAATCTGTCCTTGACCGTGATGCTCAGCCTCGGTAACTGCATCCCTTCCGCTCCACCTCCCTTCGGGACCCCGTGGGAACCACTCTCCAACTTCTTTGCATAGAAGTCCTCATTCATTCGGGGTCTTATGGACCAACTTGCCTATGCTTTGGTTTAAATGATGTGGCATAAATAGCATAATAAAATTAAATATGGTCTGGCATATGAGCAAAACTGAGGCTTTTATCTTGTTCTGTCTCCCACGCCATTCCTTTCAGATCTAATTGTGTGCAGACAATTTAAATCTGAAATAGTTAGAGTGTTACCCCAGCTGCAGTCCTACTTTTTTTTTAATAATGAAAGAGCCGCTGCTTCCCTCTTCAGCATGGACCACATGCAAACACCCAAACCCTCCTACAAATGATTGATTGAGCCACTAAAGGCATCAAAATCCTATAATTGAGCTGTCTGAACAATATCAAACGCCCACAGAGGGGGAAAAAGAATGCAGATCTATCCCGTCATAAAGAATGCCTGTTTAATTGGGATCAACAACCTCCTTGTCTGTGTTTCGTCCCCTCAGCCACTATGCCAGGCACTCTGAACCCTCCCCTCTGATTCGCCCCCTGGAACTGCCTGATTTAATGGAGGGTCGATACCTTGACCAGTGTTCGCTGCACACTCTCTGCTGCTTCTTATTGAACACGGACCTAGCACCATTTGCCTCTTTGGTCTTTGCAAACAAACCTGCATTTGTTGAATAACAACTCAACAAGGTTTTCTAACCTCTACCACATCTGATGTTTTGCCCCCCCTTTGGGTCACCTTGCTGTCTTTCATTGACGATGTCAACTATAATTTATCCCTTTTGCTAAAGCCACAGGAAGCTAGGTCCCTCTGAAGCCAGTGAGAGCATCCTAAGCTGATTGCAATTGTAATAAACTGCTGTCCACCACGCATGCACTTCACCTCCTCCCCACACTTGGAGCTGTCAGTCATTGGCGGAGCCCTTTTACTGCCTGCATATTTCTGCCTATAATCAAGTCATTACAGCAGAGGCTGCTTTTGTTAAGGAAAGGCTGGGCACTTAGAACTGGGTTTGAAGATGTGTTTTTCTTTGAATGATGACAGATTCTAATAAGTGTTGTTTTCCCTAGCCACCTTGGAAGGACCACCAGGTTGGAGGTGGTCTTTCTATATCTTGTTTGGTTGTTGCTTACCTACGCATAAGCTAATGTCAAAACTCAGCAAACTCAACATTTACAATTAATGGATTCTGTTGTATTAAAAGTGTATTTCCCAACAATGATCTTAAGAAGATAGGTATAGCTGGCAGAGACAGATAGCTACATGAAGCCCCTGCCCACCACAAAGCCTAGCTAATCCACGTGGCACACAAACCTTCCTATGTTTCTAATTTTGTACCTCGGATCAAATTAACCAAATGAAATCCAATTTGAAGTTTTTGTTTCATTCAGAGATTGTGAATGTAAGATTCTGAAAAGTTGGCATGCCATCGAAGTCCTCCCAAGAGTTTAATCAGACAGTACAAGTTATTACTCTGACGTGGTCATGCAAAAAACAAATAGCCCGAATCCCACCCTGCCCCATCCCTGAGTTCACACAGCTAGAGGCAAGAGGCTTGTACAGAGAATTTCAAAGAAATCACCATCCTCCACAAGTCTCTCTTTCCTTGTCATGGAAAATGAAGCTAGTGTGTCTGAGTTTGGAGAAATCCCAAACCCAGGGCTAGCAAAAAGCCTTGGGCCAAAAAGATGATAGAAAAGACAGGTGAAAAAAAGTCACAAATTCTCTGTGTATCACGTTTTTTTAACATTGTTTTCATCATTGAGGTAGGGAATCATCAAGGTGAGAGCCAAGCTCCGCTGCTCCCTGCAAATCAAAATCACCTAACAAAGAAGAGAAGGGAGGAGAGAGCAAGGCTATGGCATAGTATTTCTACCTGGGGGAACACTAAGAGGAATGCCTTTGTTGTCAAAATATGTCCTTGGTGTCATTCACGTATCACAGAAGTAGTAACATACCAATTAAGTAGACTTTTGGAAAAACTTGTATTTTCCTTGATGAGGGTAAATTGCCTGATATAAACACTGGGAAGAACTGATATGAACAAGGAAATAAAATTCAGTCTGGAATGGAATATGCATTCTAATATTAGATGTTACAAAGCAAAGAATTCACACCGTGAAACATTCCATATGTGATCGAGCCTCAGTTATCCAAATCAGTGGTGTATAGGAGGAATAGGATAAACAAATTATACTTAGTTTTTGAGGGTATCCACACAGGGACAGTTACACACATGCACACATACACGCACACACATACACACACACACACAGCTTTTGCATTCCCATGGTCTTAGCATTCTTCACAGTCAGCCTATTGCTCACAATGTGGACTCCAGATGGAGGATGGATTCGAAAAAGCCAAGCAGCAAAGTTCGCATGAGTGTGCCCCGTGTGGTCTCACTGTACTTTGAGAAGGTGTCGAAATGGTTTTAAAGCAGCTCAAAGGGAGAAGCGCTGTTCCCCGAAGATGCTTCCTATTTGCTGAGCCTAGGTAGCATTTATTTGCTCTTATTTGCATTTAACAAACTGACCATTCTTCTTCTGTAAATTCAGAGGTGTTTTTAAACCCATTACACTGAATCCTTATCTTGTCCCTTCCTGGTCATTCATAGGACTACGTCCTGGCCAGTCAAGGCAAGAGGTCTAATCAGAGACTATGTCCTTTCAAAGGTTTAAAAGAATTTCCCTATATTAGTGATCTTTAGACACACAATCTCTGGGAAATACACAGCTCTCTTCCTATCTAATTAACCACCTGATTTAAGTACTCCATATTAGTAACACATGCTATATCAATATGTAGCAAGCATGGGACAAAGTTTTCTCTGTTCACTAACTCAGTCAGTCCTCAGTATAACTCCTTAACGTAGGTATTCCATCAGACAACAGACCAAGGAATCACAGGTCACAGATCATAAATAGTGCTCACAAAGTCACATCATAAGCAAATTCAAACTCAGCTCTCTTGGAAGCTCAAGTCCATGAGACTGAAGATGGAAAATTAGATATAAATTTCCAGCAGGGTACTCATGTAGCAAGGATATTGACAACATGAAAATCTGTACCTTTTCATACACTGAGAAGACACAGCTATGTTTCAGCTTTGTTTCTTCATGGAGGGAGCTGGTAAGTCAAAGTAGTTAAGAACCAGACAGATAAACAGTCCATCTGGCTTTAAACTACACTTGCTGACTGTCTTGGTTAGCTTTATGTCAAGTTGATATAAACTCATTATTTAGGAAGAGGTACCCAAAAAAAAGGGCATGGAATCTACCCAAAGAACTGTTATTAAAGACAAGAGATGTGAACTCCATTTTTCAGGTAAGTGGCAATATGAAGACTCTAAGTTACTGTCCAGCTCCAATGAGCAAAAGTCCCACGTCCCACCAGAACATCACACTGAGGTTTGCACGCAGTCTGAGTAAATGAAAGAAATTAGCCTTCGAACAGATATGAAAATATTTGGAAGGTGTTCTATGCTCAGTATTAACACAAGTGGTTTTACATTTATTACTTCAATGATCTGTTCAACAACCTAATCTATAAAGACTGTATGATGATACTACCCATATTTTATATGTATAAAAATGTTGACGAAGAGAGGTTAAGTAACCAAGACCTGTTACACATAAGACTGGATCCTCCTTCAGCATGACTGGCTCAAGACCTAAGGGGTTCACACATAATTATTATGTCCGTCATCACTCAGTGAGCCAGTTAATGAAGGAACCAGTACACTCAAGCTGGCTGTCTCACCCCGAGCCCTTATCACTGGTCCACATGATCTCAGTCTGATTCACTTAGATTCTAGTCTTGACCAAGTGGCCAGACTTTAAAACTGTCTGAAGTCATCTCCACTGCTTTGCTGTTTCACAGCCTGGGGGTTCTCTGGGCTCCAGTAATGATCCCGATGAGACAAGAAAGAACCCAATATGGATGTTGATGGACATGGGCCCATGATTGTGTCTCAGCACAGGCTGGCTGAGTGGCTGTCAGCCCTGACTGCGCATTAGCAACACCACAGGATCTCTGAAAAAATACCAATGCCCAGTGCCACCCCCAGCCCCGTTAAATCAGGTCCCCTGAGGGCGGAGTCTGAGCATGACAACTGTTTTGAGAGCACTGTCTTTGGTTCTGTTGAGTCCAGTGTTGGGAACTCTGAATTAAAGATGAAACCCATAGTCAGCAAGAGGAGTTAATGGAAGACACATAACCAAGTCTTCTAGAAAACTCTCCAAAATGATGCTCTCCGTGGTACCATACTCTGCTTCTGTTTGTTTGGGCTTTGTTTGAAACAGAATCCTACTATATTGCCAGCTGGTGTCAAACTTTACGGCTCAGGTGACCATCCCACATCAGTATCCCAAATAGGTGGGGTGACAGACTCAAGTGTCACTATGCCCGGCTCCACTCTACATACTTCAAAATTAAACAGATGAAAACACTATCTTTAAATTTATAAGATTTACATACAGGTATTTTGTGAAGTGGAAAGTCCCTGGGAGAGCAGATGCCTAGCAAAGGCAAGGCCCTAGATTCAATTCTTAGCACTCCCAAATAGGAAAGAGGAAAGCCTTAAAGGAAGACAGGCAAGTATAAGCACAGACATACGTACATGCAGGTGATAGTCATGCTTGGATAAACACTTATCTTTTATGTCACTGCAGTTCTATGTCCTTTTTGTCTAGTTTTCAAAGTTATCATCAACATTTCATTAGTACTTGCATTTCAACACCATGGACTGAGCATGCACACATACACACATACTCACACACACATACGTGCACCATGTCAGTGCTCTGTAAAGCTGAGACCCCGTGGACACATGCATGCAAACACACACACACACACACACACACACACACACACATGCACCATGTCAGTGCTCTGTAAAGCTGAGACCCCGTGGACACATGCATGCAAACACACACACACACACACACACACACGCACGCACCATGTCAGTGCTCTGTAAAGCTGGGACCCCATGGACACGTGCATGCAAGCACACACACACCCGTGTATCATGTCCGTGCTCTGTAAGACTCACCTTTGCCTCTTTCTAAGATCAGGCAGAAGTGACTGGAGCTGCTGACAGATGAAAATGCCAGCACTCTAGATACAGTCACACATTTGAACCCAGGAAGTAAATGCCTGAGACTCTGCTGGATTCCCATTATCATTTAAATTGGAACATTTTAATTTTTACAGCATCTTCTGCTGGGTTTTTACAGAAGTGTGTGCTTAATCATTTTTCATGTCACCTAAAGAATTTCATGTACACCGCTGAAAGGGGGAAAGGCAATGGTATTAAGAGATTTAAAATAAATTGAACATTCCTGTCGCGTTTTTCTGAATGACTTACCTCCATAAATCTCACCTCTCACATGATGCCATTTGTTTCCTCCACACTGTTTCTATATGGTGTAATAATTTCATGCTCCCTTGACTTCTAAAGGGTTAACAAAAGGTTAGGGGAACAGAAATCAGGTAAGGAAGTGGGAAAGGAAAGCGGCAATCTGGTCCCTGTTGGCACATAAACCAAATGAGTAAGAATTTCATGGAAAGGAAGCAAGGCACCAGCATTCCTTGTATTTCACACAAGGCTCTGTCTTGGAAGACACACATCAAGACACCTTAAAAACACCGTTCGTATATTCCTCCTTGCACAGCAATAAGAAAGCCCAGAACGGTATCAGGAAAACATAGAGAACTATCACTCTAGTGGCACGTACAACCTACCAAATTACATGACAAAATTAAGATAAAAATGAAAGCTAATTGGATGGCCTGACTTTACAGACCTGTGAACAACGTTAATCTGGGCATGTTCCATAGGGTACATCTGGTTTCATTTTGGTATGCTCAATGTGCAACCCTGCGGAAGCTGAGAAAGCTCACCTAGTGCAAAAGACTATCACAGGTGCCAGGGAACCATCAACATCAGGCATGCGCAGGTTGGGCTCTTGACTGCTCCCTGGTATCCTCCCTCAGTAAGGTGAACAATGAAAGCTCCTGCACACCTCCCAAGCTCCTCACATGCTGGTTTTTTGGGAACCACTCAGGGTTGATCTTACCACCTCTCTCCAGCACCAAAGTCTAGCACATGGGAGGAAGGGGTCACGAGAAATCAGTCACAAATGTGTCCTGCCTTGGGCCTTGGCCTCATCTGAAGCCCAGTGCACTCCCAAAGCCCTTGGGGTTTCTTCACCCGATGAATAAGAACTCAGATTACACCAGGTGACTGAGGTGGCACACACCTTTAATACCAGTACTTGGGAAGCAGAGACAAGTGGATCTGAGTTCGAGGCCAGACTGATCTGCATAGTGAGTTCCAGGACAGCCAGGGCTACACAGAGAAACCCTGCTTCAAAAAACCAGAAGGAGGAGGAAGAAGAACTCAGATTACTTCACTGCCAAACAAAAGATTTCCACCTTGAAATGTGATGTTTCACTGCTCAAGCCATTGTTTCAAAAGAATACACACTGTCTCCAGCAGATAATTCATCTCAACAACTTGATCAATAGTCTAGACACAAACTTACCTTGTGGAGCTCTGTGCTCCAGGCTGTGACCATTGGGCATAGCTCCATTTACCAAAGTTCTAAATTTCCTTCAGACTTAAGAATCCACACCAGCTAAATCAGGTTATGTCTCCAACGCCAGAGACTGCCATTGTCTTCTGGGCACTTCTCTTTCTTCCATGGTTTTCATCTAAAGAACTGCTCATGACTCCAGACAGTAGACCTTAATAAGGTCTCAGTAGAACTGAGTCTGAGCTACCACCTGAGAAAATATATTCCACCATTACCCAAGAATGCAGTTTGTCAAGGCTGGACATGAATCAGTTAGCTACATTAAATATATGTTTCTCCAAAGTTCTGAGCCATTTATTTTCAGTTCACAAAGGCACAACACATATGGTCCTTAGCAGTAAGTATTAGAATATGAATAGAGAAACTAATGATTTGGTAGTTTTTCAAAAATGGACTCTCAAATTGTTGTTTCTTCTTTTTAAATTGCAAAGTTACTGATCCTTATAAACCTCTTTTTCCCGTTTCAGTAATTAGGAAACCCGGAGTCCCAGAGAGGCTGACCCAAATCCGATACACGGTCATCTAAAGGTAGAAGTGTGAACCAAACAGTGTTCCTGCTTTGTTATGTGTCTACTCAAAGGAGCTGAAAAGTTTCATGAAGAATAGGAGAGCTAAAGATTCATCCTTGTGGAGCAACTCATTGGGACCCAGGAAGCCTGCTGAGGAAACCGGTCCCTCCTCCAAAAGATAGAAAGGTAACTAAAAGAGTCAAGAGTTGAACGAGACCTCCAGCTCTAGCCATCTTAAAACTTTTTCTGGTTTTTAGGCATACTTGTATTAAGGAAGATACCAACAAATGCAAGTTTGCAAATCAGATCAATCCAAAGGTGTGGTTTATGTCAAGAAAGAGACCAGGATTATTGCTTTACAAGCTTCCTCAAGGGTTTCTCTGACATAATGAGCTCCCTTGCAATTAATAAAGATCTATTGGGCCACAACTCTTAGGTCTGTTTCTAGTGCATTCAACAAGGTGTGCCCCGTCCCTGCAGACACCACTTATTTACTTATTATGATTAGGAGCACACTGCCACATGCTGTGGCGTGTGGGGAAGACACAGAGACTCACTGTGTACTCGTTCCTAGTGTGTCTGTACCTGGGGATGCAGAACAAACACACCTACCAGGTAACATGCAGCAGATGACCCACGGTTGGTAGCAAGGGACAAGAGCCTAAGGTTCATTGTGAACCTGTACCCCAAGTCAAAGAAAAGCAGCCAAAGACAGGTAAAGTCAAACTGGGAATGTACCATCACTGGAGGGCACGGAAAGACAGCCCTTCCTGGGCGACACGTCTCACTATGCTAAATCTATGAAGGACATTGTTCTTCTGAAGAAGAATAGAAAACAAATCCCAGACTGTTCTCAGGATGTTACAATACCAAAAGGGACAGGAACAGACCAAGCTTATTTCATGCTGTTCCCTCCCCGACTCTGAACTGCACTCCTGACAGATCATACAGTTATTCTCAAAACTAGCAAGATATTCAAGAGAAAGGAGACTGCCTGTGTAAGCCCTGGGCTACCTGGAGAGTTAAGCTTGTTCTATTCCACCAATTATTTTTACTTTCAGCAATAAATAAATAAATAAATATTCACACAGAAATTGTTCAGGATTGTGGTTGAATTCCACATAGCCTGAAACCTAGGCCTTTTTTCCTCTCCCTTCCCTTTCTTCTCCCCTCTCCCCATTTCTTTCTTTTCCTCTCCTTACTGGCTTCCTCCCTGACTTCCTCCCTCTCTCCTTCCCTCCCTCCCTTTCTCATCCCTGCCTTTCTCTTTGTCCTAGGCCTAGGTTTCAGGCCTAAGCCAAAGTCTTGAAGAAGGAACCAACATCTGGATCAAGGGACACACCCGCTGTCACTATAACTGCTCCAACCATGTCTCTTTGACTGCTTGTGCATAGGGATAATCACTGAGTTCACAG
Source organism: Ellobius talpinus (assembly GCA_001685095.1). NCBI lineage: Eukaryota > Metazoa > Chordata > Mammalia > Rodentia > Cricetidae > Ellobius > Ellobius talpinus. Next base: position 11,749 of record LOJH01029682.1, read on the forward strand.
GACAGCAGTGGCATTAAATGAGGTACATTATTTCACCCCAGCAAAGGGTGGAGAGAACATCTAATTAGTGGAGTTCTGACAAATTTCGCTCTACGATCTCAATGGTTGCTTATGTGAGGAACATCGCAGTTAGGGCTTTTAGCATCATTATCATCCTCAGGCGCTCATTTGTGATCCTTACCTGCCCAACCCCTGGAGAAAAGTGACATGAACCTGTGAGCTTGACAAAAGCCCATGTGTTGTCCATGGGGATAATTGGCCTTGAATTAAAGGCCCAGCATTCCATTCTCTAACCTCCAAGCATAAACAAACCACCCCATGCTTATCACAGTGCAACTGCGGCCTCCCTAGGCTCATTAGGGCACACAAACAAGGACAGCTTAGTGTCCTGCCTACCATCCAAACCAGCTCTCCAGTCCATCCAGAGAATATGACAGACATATACATGCTTAAACTTAAATAACCAATTTTCTTCATATAATTTACAACTCAATACTCAAATATGAACAGAAAAATTCACTAGTAATAGAATAACTTTATCTTTCCATGATTAGCATAGGGATTAATGAAAACATTTGAGATGGGAAACATTTTTAGACACTGTGAAGTTTATTGGTAGGGTCAGTGGGTTTGTTTAAATATTATTACCTAATACATTTTATGTTGGACTGATGATAAAATATTTTGGCATTAAGAACAAAAGGAATTTTGCCCAAGGCTTTTCTCATTTGCAAAATGAACTGAAGACAAAACTAAAGGTTCTTGTTCCATAATCCCATTACAGGCTCAACCAGCCAATAAAAAGTATCCAGCTGGCTTCGAGGAACGGGGTCCAGCCATGATTTATTCTGTTGAAATCCTCGCAATTAGTCACCTCAGCACAACCATTTTCAAATTTCCTTTCATTTTGTACTGGAGAGACCCACCCTACATGATTATTTTTGGAAGAAAGTATCTTCTCTCCCAAACAAGAAATTTCCATAACAAGATGAAAGGCGACACATTGAATGTGCAAATTTACGAGTTCCAGGAGAATTTGTTCTGTCCAGCAGTAATTTGGTTTCAGATCTGTGTCTCATCTAGGCAGAAACAGTCACCCAGTCATTAAATAAAATACCAAATTTTCAGATTCTCTGTGACAACACAGCAGTCCATTTGAGTAGAGCTCTTCTCGGAACATTGTTAATATCGTCCTTAAAATAATAACACATATTCGTGGCAGCCAATCTTAAAAGTGTATTAGCAAAAAGGACAGAGAAGTGAAATGATCTGATGTCTCTTCTGCTTCTCAGAGATGGTTTCTGAAAAACTGAACTATCGTTACCAGTCTTTCTTTCTTCATGTATGCGTGCGTACACACATTTAAGCCTTCAACATATGCTTGGGTGTGAAACACTCTGGAGATTTGAACTGAAAGACCATAGCATTGGTCCCAAATCTCTTTCTCTTCAACACACACCCAGACAGAGTCAGTGGTCTTTGTCTCAGAATGATTTTAACTCAGAACCTTTGGGAGAGGGGTTGCTTGTTTCTCATATTCTGTAACTCTTAACAATCTCTTGCCTGGCTTCTGACTCCTACCCCAACCCCTGCCAGCTTCCACTCCCTCCCCTACTGCTCCAGACCCTCAGTCAGCATCTTGCTTTGTTTGCAGCCATGTTGGTTTGTCATATCCACAGACCCCTGACTTGTTTTGTTCTTGAGCTGCAAGGGTCGGGTGTTCTTGGTGGTAGTGACTTGGTTTGGGTTTTGTTCTAGTTATCCATTTCTGGAGACTTATTTGGCTTACTGTTCACAGTCAATCACTGGAGGAAGTCAAGGCAGGAAGTTGGGAAGAACCAGGAGACGGGAATTAAAGTAGAGTTCGTGGAGGAACACTGCTCCCCAGTGTCTGTCCCATGACTTTCTCAGCTTGCTTTCTTATGCAACCCAGAACCATCTGCCCAGGGGTGGCGCCACTCACAGTGAGTTGAGTCCCTGACATCAATCACTAATCAAGAAAATAGGGTGCTGGAGAAGTGTCTTTAATGATAGTCATTGTTCTCATAGAGGAAGGCCAGCATTTAATTCCCAGCACTCATGCGGAGGCTCACAACTATCTATTGACTTCAGTTCCAGCGACCCGATGTTCTCTTCTGGCCTCTGTTGGCACCAGGCATATAAGTGGTACACATACATACATGCAAGCAAAACACTCATACAATCAGATTTTTAAAAAGTAAGTGTGGAAAAAAAAGAACGTTTATTTTTTAAAACAGAAAGAAAATGCCGCCACAGACTTGTCCACAAGCCAGCCCAAAGGAGGCAGTTTCTCAGTTGAAGTTTCCTCCTTGCTAGTGTCTCTGTCAAGTTGACAAAAACTAACCAGCACAGACTTGAGTTGGGGTTGGGGTTGGGTATTCTGAGACAAGCTCTCAGGATATAGCTTAGGCTGTGGTATTCCTGTTCTTGCTGGGTACATGTACTGTAACTTGTATGCATATTTTCAGGGCTGTTTGGCACTGGGAGACCAATTGGTGTGCTCTCCTCCAGAGAGAAGACCACCTCTCCCACCCCCACCTTTACTCGGTTGCCTGTAGGTCTTTGTGTAGGGCCAAGACCTTGAGGCTCTTCCCAGTCTGGCGGGTTCATTGGCGTCATTCTGATTCAGCTCATGTTTGGGCAGTCATGTTGGAGAGACTTTACGGGTACAGCTTCTGATGCTCAGTGAGATACAATCCCACAGCAAACTCCTGGATCCTCTGGCTCTGTCCACCCCCTTTTCTGCAATGTTCCCTGAGCCTTGGGTGCAGAATGTTTTGTAGATGAATTCATTGGAACTGGGCTCCACAACTCTACGATTTGATCGGTTATGGTTTTCGGTAGTGGTCTCCACCTGTTGCAAAGAGACGTTTCCTTGATGAGGGGTGAAGTTTACACTTATCTGTGGGTATAAGGACTGATGTTTCTAGATATGGTTAAGGATTATGCTGGTTGAGTAAATGAGTGGTTATGGATTCTCCTCACATAACCATGACTGTACTAGCACTGATTAGTTAGCTAGGTTTCAGGTATCCGGTCAGAGGCATCAGGCAAAATACCTCTGAAAAATGTTTGTAGATCAGAATTTTAAAGGAGCTACCTTGATACAGGAGAAGCTGGGTTCTCCTCTTAGGGTTCACAGTCTCATTCATAAAATAATTTAAGAAACTGGAGTTCAACACCATTTTATTAGCATTCAGAAGAGAAAAATTCCAGGGCAGGAAAACTGTCAACCTCAGCAGCTGCCCAGAGGAAGAGCGTAGAAGAGAGAAGAAAAGCCATGCTGCTTAAACTGACAAGGAGGTCAGACACATGGGTAACAATGGCATGTGGTGGAGGGAGCCTTACAGAAAGAATAAGGAAGCCCAAAATGTTAGAGAAATCCAACATGTTAAGGAAAGCATAAAGTGGACCTGGTTGCACAGGCCTTTAACACCAGTACTCCGAAGGCAGAGACAGGAGGATCTCTATGAGTTCAAGGTCAACTTGGTCTACAGAGTGAGTTTCAGGACAGTCAGCACTACATAGTGAAATCCCGTTTGGGAAAGAAAGAAAGGAAGAAAAGAAAGGAGGGAGGAAAGGAAAGAAGGAGGAAGGGAGGAAGGGAAGAGAGAAAGCATAGTTAGAAAATAGAAAGAAAAAAGTTTTGTTTTTCTGAATAATTCAGAACAATGCTCAGACAGAAAGTTGCATGGCTGCAGCCCAGCAGGTTACTGCACTAGACGTGGGGATTCTGGATAGGAAAAGTTTAGTATCCCATTAAAGGAATAAGTACTCCTCTTCTCTCTTTAGCACGGTGAACCCCCCTTTCTGGGCTTGATCCCTCACCAAGTGATCAAGCTGGACCAACTGGAATGTTAGGTCTCCACCCAGGTCAGGTTTTATTCTCTTGGCCAGAAAGATATGTTCCATAGTAGGTCTTTATTACTACTCTAAGATGGATGCTTAACTTTATGAAGATGTGAAATATGGTTTCCGTTCTGGAAAACAAAGTATGGAGACACACATCTCAGATAGGAAGAACTGCTGCCTGTTTCACAGATTCCAACACACACGCACGCGCACACACACACACACACACACACACTCAAAATTACAAACTGTTCAAAGACCACCTACCTGGAGAGAAGACATAGATTTGTTCTTTGCTCTCTTCCTCCCCTTCCAGATAACAAAATATATAGAAGTTTAATACCAGTTGAGAAACTGCGCTGGAGGAGAGTGAGAATCATGTTAAAGACACTAACCACAGCACATCCTACTACCATCCAAAAAGGGGGCTGGTGCCCAAGACAATCTGCAGAACTGTGAGTGTGAATTTGAATGAAGGGGTGGCTGAGCGCTTCTCTGGCGAGCAGGAGGCCCAGTGTTATGCCTTGTGGGGTATGCAAAACAGCTGGGAAAGGAAAAGGTATTGGCTTAGGCGGGGCTAGGCAAGCATCACCTCTGACTTTTAGACAAAGTACACGCTCTCAAACCTGGGAAGGAGGAAAAGGGAAGCAGTAGGGTTTCCATAGAAAGCCCTGGTAGCATCCTAAAGGAGATGACACTGGATGCCATCCAGTAGGCATAGACATCAATAGCGGACTATGTTAGCACTGCCGTGAGGAATGAGAACCCACCTCGTACTCAGCCATGTAAGTTCTGTGTCAGGTGGGAGAATTGAAGTAGAAGCAGGACCATATGGGGGGGGAAGAAAACGACCCTGGGGAGTTGGGAACAAGGATGTGGCAGGGAGCAATGTGTGACTCCGGCGGTGTGTTCACAGAGAAGCTCTTAGCATGCTGTGTGCTACAGAACAGCACATGGAATGTGATTCGATTCCATCGTCGGCGAGAGCAGGGGCTGAAGACATTCAATTCTGTTCAGGAAGAGGGCTATGTTTCCTCTTAGCCTATGTCTGATGTCACGCATACATAGCGCTCAGGAGGTAGAGAAATGGCCTGTCAGGAAGAGGACTGGGAGGTGACATAATGAGCCAGATGAGACCACAGGGAGACCAGCAGGCAATGGCCTCATTTGTGGCTTATATTTCAGAACTGAAGGCAAAGCCAAGAGGAGGGACTTTTCTACTTAAGAAAGTTACATTCATTCAGGATCACTGCCTCTACAGAACATATAAAAGCACAACTTCATGCTTCCTTGAAAATCCTCAATTCAATGGATAAAAACGTGGTTCACCCAGTCAGAGTAGATACAGATGACTTGGCCTTCCAGTTGGGGCGTGACCTGTCGTGCTGGTAAAGGGACCTCGCATCTGTATGGCACCAGCTCAGTGGCTATGAGACCTCAAATAGCTGAGTCCTTCCTACCAATCTAGTTCCAGAAAAGTGGGCCCAAGGGCCCCAGAAATGCAGCAACATTGGCTGGCAGGAGTCCTGCTGTGTGTGATGCAAGAAGATCGGGCGTTGCTCTGCTCACCACAGCTGAGGCCATTCAGCCTGACCAAGAATATGCGGGTGGACAGGAAGTGTCCCAGACACCTGAGGGGGAAGCCAGGCCCCTCCACTAAGCTCGGAGGATAGACAAGAAGAGGAAACAGGAGTTGCCTGAGGAAATGGGGTGGGGAAGAGAAGCC
>LOJH01029684.1:0-17346 GCA_001685095.1 Ellobius talpinus
ATCAGCATTTATTTAAAACATGATTGACAGAATACAGACAATTCTTCCGTACCACCTGCTGTGAAAACTCACCCCTTTTGAAAAAAAATGGAGACACTGATACATTACCATTAAGAGATTCTGCAAAAGGTTGGGAAATATGCAGAAAAATCATCCTGGCATTCATGAGGATTTAATTGCTTTCAAATACCTGGAACACTCAATAAACAGTTGATAAAAAATTGAAAGCTATCTTAGCAGAGGCAAATTACCAAAAAACACCAGTGAGCAGTTTGTTTCTTTGTAAGCCTTGAATGCAAGGAAGTGACACTGTGTTTGTGTGTGTGTGTGAGAGAGAGAGAGAGGAGAGAGAGAGAAGAGAGAGAGGAGAGAGAGAAGAGAGAGAAGAGAGAGAGGAGAGAGGAGAGAGAGAGAAGAGAGAGAGAGAAGGGAGAGAGAAAATGCTTGTGGATAGAAGTTTTAAAAGCAATTCCTGGAAGGACTCACTTAAGTACCATGCTCTGTTTGCTGCGAAACCTAAAATATCCTAATGAAAAATTCAAATAAAAATTTCCAATGTCTTCTCCTGAAGGTAGAGGCAAGGCTACAAGGCCCAGTTTCTAAATCTCTGAGTCATCATTAAACTTTCCTTAGTAACTTATTGCCTATGTAGGCTTGTACAGCTGCTTAAACCTACAATTCTTGCAAGTTTGCAGTTGTCTTTACATGTTATTGATAGAATCCTTAATTCCTGTATGTCATTTACCTGCTTTATAGCCACTCTTCTGGTAGGTTCCCATTTCCGAAGGCTATTTTTAAAGTCATTCTTTATATCTGACCTGGGAGTAAATTCACAGTCCAGCTCCTTCTCCCATAAGCTGTGTAGACAGCCCCGAATGTTCCAGCTGCCAGCAAGTGTCACAAATCACTCATGTGTACTAAAGTACAAAAAATAAACTAGGGTGGTAAAGGTGAGGAAACAATTACATTTCTAATGTTCCTTCCATGTCAATAATTCTCAAACCATTACAATAGTTTCAAGGAATTAAAAAATGTATTATATCTGGGCACTCATATCCTGGTGGCTCATTATTAGAGAGCTTTAACCCCATAGGGTGATTCCAGTCCACCTGCCCTAGTTGGCTTTCTGTCACTGTCATAACCACTGAGACCCAATGAAACTTATGAAGGAAAGGTGATTTTAGTTTACAGATTGTGGTCTGTTGTTTAGGGAAGCCAGGGGTGACACTGCCTACAGTGGGCTGGGCCATTCATTATCAATTGAGAAAATGCAGCACAGGCCAATCCGGGGGAGCATCTCTTCCGCTGAAGCTCCCTCTTCCCAGGCGACTCTAGTTTGTGTAATGTTGACCAAAGCTCAGCAGCACATCATTATTGTATAGAGTAATTAAAACATGGGCAACTGCTTATCAGCCACTGTTCGGGTGTTCATTGTTAACTCTGAAAACCGGAAGAATGGGGCTCAACCAGTACACTTAAGATTTAACCGGCGTTTGCTGTTTCCTTATGAGAGTAAGCGTAAGCTCTTTAGAGAAGACGTGAGTGTTTCCCAAAGGAACAGTTGAATGTGGACTGAGGAAAAGTTAAGGCGATTGGTTCAGGAAGTATCAAAAGGGCGTGCAGACCATGCCTTCTTTTGTCTCTGCATGAGGCCCTCTTCTTGCTAAGTTTTGAAATCACAAAGAGCTAAAACTCCTGTCTTCTCTGAGGCCAGCTGCAGCTCTCCGGTGTGCAATCGTTCCCCTCCTTGCCGTATGTTGCCGCACCTATGGGACACTGAAGCTTCTCCACATTCAGCTTTTTATTAGGAATCAGTCTCCACTGCCTATTCATTGCAGACCCCAGCTCCAGTCAAATCAAGGCAAGAGCTGCAGCGAGAGCAGCGATTCTCAACCTGTAGGTCACGAGCCCTTTTGGGTCACAGATATTTACATTACGACTCATAACAGCAGCAAGATTACAGTGATGAATAGCAACAAAATAATTTTATGGTTGGGGGTCACCACAACATGAGGAACTGTATTAAAGGGTCACAGCATTCGGAAGGATGAGGACCACTGACCTAGGATGTCTCCTTTGTAATTGGCCCAACCCTGGAGCCTGGCATGACCATGCAGAATAGAGCCAGGGAGTTTTACGGTACTGTGTGCACCGTTTGGTTCTGTGGCTGAGAATCTGTGTGGCTGTGATCAGGGAAGCCTTCACCCCTTACCCCAGCTCTGTGAAACTTTACCCTAGCTTTGGGTAGTATGGATATGTTAGGTTCTTATGATCCTCAAGTTACCAAAATTTAGCTCTTGTTGGTGCAATGGGACAAATAAATGGCTGGACAAGCAGAAAACTTATTAAATTCACAAAATGAGCACACAACTTAAACTGTTTTAAGCATGCTGTATTTTTTTTAAAAAGAGTTCTTATTTCAGCTAACATCTCAAAACTATATAAGAATCTAAATTTTCATAATTATGATCAGTATTTGGACAAATAGACTGGCTTGATGATTTTTATTTTAAACATCAGTAATAGATTTTTGCCCGACCTTTCAAATGTTCATTATGGAAGGTAAAGTAAGCATATAAAAATCTTCATTCTTATTTTCTCAGGAGATGAATGGTTAACTTGGTCAATGGATTTCCTGGCCAAGTAAACTGGCATTACTCCACGTACTGTTTACAAATATGCAGAATGCAATTTGTGTTCATCTCAATTAAATTATAGTCCCAACAAACGTTTTTACACTACCTATCGTGTTCTATAGTGACACTTTAAACCCAGTTTTCAAAATCATTAGGCAATTTGTATACTTGTGCTCAAGTTAGTTGTCCTTTAAGGTCAGGCAGAGAATTAATGCAAAGCTAGCAGATATCGATTAAAAGCCAACTGGCTTTAACACACACATCTGTAGAACACTCTACCATAAAGGACGTGGTTTTCACAAATACATTTGAGCTAATGTTCAAAAGTAGACAAGACACAAAACACTCCATAATATTCTAAAAGAATTTAGGTCACACAGGTATGTTTGCTGTTTGTAACTATATTTATCATTTATAATGGAATGGAATTAAAGTAATGGGGAGAATTTATGAAGAAATTAACATAACCTCTAGTCAGCTGCCTCCAGAATAAGCCACAATGTTCCTCTGGAAAGTCATGTGAGCCACGAAAGCTGAACAAAAGCATCTGAGCCCTCATGAGACTTGGCTGAGGCAGAATTTTAGGGGAACCCGAAAACTGTGAATACCTGTGAAGGAGAATGTTTCAATTCTGTGAAGAGTATGGTTGTTTTAATGTCAGCTTGCTACAAATTATAATCACCCAAGTAAGGGGTGATGCAGGCCAGCTCACCCCCAATTGTGGCTGGCACCTTAGAACAATCTACCAAAGTGACAAATCTATTCCACCTACAAAAAAGAGAAATAATTCAAATTATTAAAACTAGTATGGTAAAAACTAACTAAAAACCCAAAAGACAGCACTGCCTAGATTGTATAATTTAAAACAGGATTATAAAGAAATAAAAATTTTTTGCTTTGCCAGCAAATTAGTTAATTCATCCTAGATGAAATGGGCAACTTTCTGGAAAGAATTTCTGAAAAGATAAAAATTATCAAATTCCTAAAAAGAGAAAAGGATAGAAATTCAGGATAGTCTGATAGTTGGAGGTTTTATAAATAATAATTTAAAAATATAAATAATCTCAGCCCTCAAAATACTTTTCTGACTAGTTCTCAAAGACTTTAAGCAGAATTAACAACAGTCTTTCACACTTTTAAGAAACACATGAGGAGGGAACACTTAGCAAATCTTTCTCTGAGGCTGGAGACATCTCAGTGTCATTTCCAACAATGACAAGAAGCGGAAGCTACAGAAAATCTACAGATCAGCATCCTTTATGAGATGCAAAAATCTTCAGTTAATTCCTAACTAATCAAATGTACCAACATGTAAAAGGTTCTTTGGAATTGCCAAGTGGGATAAATCCTAGAAATGCAAGCCTGATTTGAAACATGCCAATTATTCAAGACGATCTAATATTTTAGTGGAATTATGGGGAGTTTATTTGGGCTTACAGTTCCAGAGGGATAGAGTTCAACATGGTAGCAAGCAACAAGCATGGTGACAGGGGCGGAAGCTGAGAGAGAAATCCTGCTGGCATGGAACTGGAAGCTTCATTCCCACTGGCTAATGTTCACAGTGCTGGAAGGTGCCGTACAAACTGTTGGAGGAGAAAAGAAATCACCAATCTCTCCCAGCTGTGAATGCTGTGAGCTACAATAACAACCTGTCTTGCAAGATAGGCCCATAACATTCATTCTACCATTGTACCAGTGGGCACGGGTTGTTATTTTTTTAAAGTGATTGGATTTAAGCCCCACTCCAGGAGATGGAACCCATACCTGACACTACCAATGAAGCAAAGAACCTGAGCCTAGATACGTCATGGGCCTTAGGGAAAAACACAATATTATTTTGGGGCTAAATGGACATAGCAATAATATGATTCCTTATGTCTTATTGCTATACCCATATATGGTGGTTTGAATGAGATCTCCCTCAGAAGTCTCAGGCATTTGAATACTTAGTCCTCAGTTGGTGGTGGTTTGGGTTGGATTAGGAGGCATGGCTTTGCTGGGTGAAGCATGTCACTGGGGATGGGCCTTGAGGTTTCCAAAGACTTGTCATTTTGAGTTAGCCCTCTTGTTTTCTGCTTGTGGCTCAAGGAGTGACTCTCAGCTGCTGTGCTAATCACCTGTGGCTTGCTACCTCTGTTCTGCTGTCATGGATACTAACCTTCTGGAACCATAATCCCCAAACAAACTCTTTTTTTTCTTCTTTAAGTTGGTCATGGTGTTTTATTACAATAGTAGAAAAGTAACTGATGTACCAGAGGTCAAGGCATTGCTCTGCTTCACTAGAGAAACTTCTTGAAGTAAACAACATATAACACAGAAGACCACAACTGGTGAGCATACAGAAAAGAAGTGATTTTGGAATGTTAGCCCTACATGGGCTATCTCTATCAAACCCGTCCCTTCAAGACTCAATGAGCTATGTGGAGGGGTGTGAGAAAGGTCAGAATATCTTCGAGTTAGTGAATGACTTCAAGAAAACAGCATTTTCCAGACTCCAGAGGACAGATGCATCTATAAGTTCACAGAGACTGGGGCAGCATGCATGAGACCTGCAGTCTCAAGTCAAACAGAAAACCCAGAATGGAGGAGGAGACTAGGTCCACAGGAATCTCAACCCTAGCAAAATAGCTAATGACATTTGGTTGCTGCTGGGAGAGTTTACTTCAATGGAAAGGCTGGGGACAATGCTCAGAAGTAGTCAGTCAACACAAATTGAACTCAGTGAATTTTAAGAGAAGAAGAGATGGGGGAGGGGTAAAGAGGAAAATGGATGGAGAGGCAGAATGAAGTTTGGTGTGTGGGGATGTGTGGGAGGAGTTAGGAGAAAAAGACGGATGGGATCAAAATATGCTATATGAAATTATAAAATGATAAACAAAACAGCCTGCAGTGCCCTTTGGAATCCAATGAAAGAAGACTTAAATAAATGGAAAGACACATCTCATTTATCCTTTAGCAAACACTTCTATTAAAGATGTCAATGTTGCTCAAACGGATCATTATACTTCACTGTTCTAGAAATTCTAGTTGACTTTTGTTATTGTTTTAGAAACTGTTAAGCTGATTCAGAAATGAAGGAAACGCAAGGGGTGCAGAGAAATTTCTTTTTAACATTTCACTATTTTAAACCTTATCACACAGCATGGTGATGACAGTGTGGTACTTGTATAATGGTATAAATACACATCTGTGGAACAGACTTAGGATTCCAGAAATAATTTCTTACATTTATAGTTCAATTGCTATTGATAAAGGGGTGATAATAAAATTCAGTGAGGAAAGAATGGTTCTTTTAACAAATGATGACAGGACAATCAAATATCACAGAGTGTACAAAAGTTAACTCAAAATGCATCATAAATGCAGATGAAAGTAAGTATAGATAAATTATGAAAGCGTTAGAGGAAAGTAGGGGAGTGATTCCATGACGTTAATGAATGGGAAGTTTCTTAGATCAGATTTGAAATAACACAAAGATAAAGCAGAAAAGCTAGATTGTGCTTCCATTGTAACATCTGTACTTCTGGGTCAGATGGTTGCTAGACGGTGCCTCAGTGTGACTTAGTGAAGGAGAAGACAATGCAGACCGAGAAAGAATTTGGCTGTGGTTCTAAGAGAGAAGAAGTAGAGCTTAAGAAATCCACCAACGCAGGGACTGAGAGGATGACTGAGATGTACAGAGAATTGTGGTGAGAGAGGAGAGTAAGCCAGCCACGCTCAGGACAGCTTCATGTCAGCAGCTCTGGGAAGGGTGCGGGAAAGCAGAAAAAGTCAACTCAGTCACTTGTGAAGAGAGACTGGCAATCCCAGCTTCATGAGAGCCTCAGTCCTCTGAAGCTCCCTAACAGTTGTGAGTTTGGAGGCACTCACTCTCTCCTCCCGTGGATGGGTCCGCAGTGGAAAGGAATCCACTCTAAGACAAGTCTGAGCATCATTTTGATGGAGAACCTGTTATCTGAATGTGAGATGCCCAGGAGGGCCTGCAAGGATTACAACCATAGAACCCAGAGCCAGAATTTAGCCTGCCCCAGCCCTGGGAACCAGTTGTAGAGGGGGAAGGTCGGATGATGACAGGCTGCAAAGGACAGGCAACAGGAGGCTCAGCTTAGGCTGGGAAGTGTACAGAGACAGGGAATTTGATAGTCCTGGGTCTGGGATGCATGAACCGCAACAGCTTCTTTTTTGACACCCACTGTGTAGATCCTTCTAAACTCTGGTTCTCCGGAGACTATTGGACAAGCGCAGCTCCGTTTCTCCAGCAGGCGATTCGTACTTAGGTCTTGAAACTGAAGACAAGTCCAGATTTCAGTGTTGTGGATGCCTCCAACACGCCCACTGTAGGACCCCACCCCGACCCCAGCTAGAATTGCGCCTCCCCAGAGGGTACTACTAGCTGAGCAGTCTTGGGAGGGTAAGACAATCTGCCAAACCCATAAACTGCCGAGCTAAGTGTAGCCAATAGTGTACTAGGTCCCTGGAACACTAAGAAGGGATGTTACAAAACTGAAGACTTCTCTGGAAGACATTGGATGCCTGTCCAGTACACAGGTTCAAAATCAGCATAAGTCATAGAAGGACAAGACCCTCAAGTTCAGCTGTCCCTGTCCTCATGTGTGTAACCAGAAGGCCCCGTTCTTGGGGGCCCAGGAAGAAGCTGCTTCAAAATTTCATTATTTTGTCATTTATGCTGTAACACTCCCTTTTTAAATTACACCTGCTGTAATAATTTTATTATAGTTTAAGTTTTTGTTTCCTTTCATACATTCATTTAAATTTAAGATTGCTGAACTGCCTATTTTTTAAGCTTTTCCTTTATTTCCTCTTCCTTTTTTATTTTCCCCCAACTTGTTTTCTTCACTATTATACTTTTAGTATTATTTTAGTTTTATATTATTGGATTTGGGGTATTTTGGGTGGGGTGGGGATTTGCTCTGTTTTGTTTTTCTAAACACTTATTTTTTCAGTCCTATTCATACATTTATCTAATTCTGTTTTCGAAGTTTCTCATTATTGGGGATAATGTTGTTGTTTTTTCTTTCTTCCCTTTCTGTCTTTGTCTTTTGTAATCTGTGGCTCCCTTCATTTACTTTCCACAAAACACATTCTTTTATGTTCTCCTTTTCATGTGTTTCTCCTGTTTTCTCCTTTAGAATCTTTTAAAATAATCTCCTCACTTTACTATGTTCACACTTCTCTATGTAAATTTGAACTTGATAGCTCATTTCACATTCTTTTCCTTTTTTTTGGCTTATGGACATTATAGACATGAATCGATTTTAAATGTATTTTGAAATCATCTATAATTTAAGGTTGCTGTTATAACAATTTTTTCTCCCTAATCAGTTGGACATTAAACCTTCAGGATAAGGCTACTTAATAAGAAGCCCCTCAAATAAAAGTTGAAGAACTATCCAAATAAACAAATGTGCCAATATATTCACAGAAGCACATGAAATATGAAAAGCAAGGTATTGCAACTCCTCCAAATGGTCATTCTTCTGCAGCCACTAAATTCAAAGATGCTCAAATAGTTAAAATACCAGATGATTTCAAGAGTTGACCTGTAAAAATATCAATGACCTTGATGATAAAATCATCAATATGAATAAAAAAATCAACATGAAAGAAAAATTCAGCAAGGAAATTTAAATATAAATAAAGAAATAAAAGCCAAACAGAATCCTTTGGCAAGACCTAGTTGGATAATTCTCAGCTCTCATCAAAGAAACTTCTCTTTGGAACAGATGGAGACTATTAGAGTAAGTCACAATTGCTCAAAATGCAGAGAACAGAGATTGTAGGATGCCCAATCCCAACTACATCTACAACACAGTTCCAGTGCCTAAGGTTCAAGAATTATTGTAGAGAGAGAGTAGACATATTGGAAGTCAGAGGAACAGCAAGTTTGTTAGAAATGTCTCCTAGAAATGTCAGAGAGGCCACACCCATCAACATGGCTGTCTAAAGAAGACCTGGAAAATGATGACATCACTGGACCTGCTAATGTAGAAAGGAGAAAAATCATGGGGACTCAGCCCTAGACAAAGAACTAAAAGCAACCAAGAAATGCTGAGGTTGGGAGAAATGGCCATTTTCCAGGGAAGAGCCCCCCAATTAGCTATCTAATACCAAGTGATCATATACATATAGATAACATTATTTGGCAGAGCAGGTTGAATTTATGTATTTAGGAGCATGGAAGTATATATTTATGTGATTGTAGACAGGAGTTCTGTCTTGCCAAGTCCCACAGTCATTCAGTTTCAAATAAACACATAGAGGCTTATATTAATTTTAAACTGTTTGGCCCATTGCTCAGGCTTATTACTAGCTAGCTCTTAGACTTAAATTCACCCATAATTCTTGTCTATGCTTAACCACATGGTTTGGTACCTTTTCTCAGTGAGGCATTCTCATCTTGCTTTCTCTGCATCTTGCTGGTGATTCACTCTCTCCCTTTCCTCTTCCCAGAATTCTCCTAGTCTGGTCGCCCTGCCTAGACTTTCTGCTTGGCTACTGGCTAATCAGCATTTTATTAAACAAATATGAGTGGCAAATCTTTACGGTGTACAAGGACATTATCCCACAGCATGTAACAATATCTACAGAAAAAGATACCATAGGTTTGGGGGATGGTATATGAGAATGGTTGGAGAGAGAAAAAGGAAGGGGGAAATGATATAATTATATATTTCATATTAAACTTTCTTTTTATTTACTCTTTGTGTCTTTTGCATCATGCATCTTGACCCCATTCATTTCCCATCCCTTCATATCCACCCTCTGGCCATGCAACCTCCTCCCCAAAATAAAATAAAATGGAAAAAATTTTGTCAAAGAAATTGTAGTGTGACATAGTGAGTCACACAGAGCATGCTTTTATTCATGTATCTTTACATGAAAGTGTGTGTTGCAAAGAGTCTGGTTCAAGCCCTCTGGTTTCTGCTACACTGTCAACGCTGGGCCCTCCCTGGGACACCTCTTGGATATCCTGTTGCTGTTCTGTGTTATGGAGAGCCTGGAGCTTTGGATCTACAGGACCACTACCACTAGCACCACTGTCAATGGGGTCAACTCCATTATGCTGCCCAGGTGAGGTGTAGGGTCCCCTTCCCCAAGTGCTGCAGCTGGAAAGGGGGAGAGTCAGCCCCCTCAAACACCACAGGAGGCAGGGGCAAGAGGGAGAGCATCTTTCCCTCCTCCTCACCACCACATGGCACCAAGGAGGTTGTGGCCAGCTATCCCATTTCCACATGCTCAAGGCCAGCTCACTGATACCTCTGCCAACAGGGTCAGATGTACTGTGCTGCCCAGGTGAGGAGAGGGAGGGCCTGCTTTCCTGAGTACTGTAGCTAGTAAGGGGGAGGGTCAGCTCCCTCATCTATCACAGGTGGTTCTCCTATGCTCACAGTTTCTGGGCTGGTTCACCCACATCTCCGCCAGCAGGGCTTTTGTGTTTATTGTGCTTCCCAGGTAAGGTGCAGGGCCTGTGTATAATTATATTATGATTTCAAAAATTAAAAAAATTACAAAAACAAAAAGGAGTGTTGGCAGTAAAAAAACTCAGTGAGCCAAATAAAAACCATACTGGAAAACAACAACTGACCTGAATGAACAAAAGAAGAAATGTCAGAGGTAGAGTACATTATCAAGGAAATAATACAACCAAATATTTATAAGGAAAAAAATGAGTCTAATCCAACATCCAAGAACTTTGGAATATAATCAAAGGACAAAACTTAAAAATTCATAGGACAGAAGAATCTGAGCTTAGCAGGGGTTGCTGGAAAAGTTGGATAGAATGAGACTGGATTTACATCTCTCAACCTATAGAAAAATTCACTTAAAAATAGATCAAGGCAGGTTGAGAAAACAGCTTAGTGAGTGTCTTAGGGTTTCTACTGGTGTGAAGAGACACTGTGGCCACATCAACTCTAGAAAGGAAAATATGTAATGGGGTGGCTACTTGCAGTTTCAGAGGTTCAGTTCATTATCATCATGGTGGGACATGGCAGCGTGCAAGCATGCATGGTACTGGAGAAGTAGCTGAGACTCCTACATCTTGCAGGCAACAGGAAGTGGACTGTCTCATGGGGAGTAGCTTGAGTACAAGAGACCTCAAAGTCCACCTTCTCAGTGACTTATTTCCTTCAACAATGCCACACCTACTCCAACAAAGCCGCACCTCCTAATAGTACCACACCCTTTGAAGGCCATTTTCTTTAAAATTACCACAGAGGGCAAGTTGCTTACCTTATAATCATGAGAACCTGTGTTCACTCCCCAGAATCCATATTTAAAAAGTCAAGCATGGTAGTATGTGACTTTGATGCCAGCATTGGGAGGAGGAGGCAACAGATCTAGGGCCTGCTCATTAAACAGCTTCATCTCTTTAGTGAGATCCAGGCTGGTTAGACATCTTTTCACAAATAAAATTATGAATAGTGTCTGAGGAATGACACCTGAGGTTTTCTTCTGGGCTCTACATGCACACGCACACACACACACACAAACACACACACACACAATGCATCTAGGAACTAAATGTAAGACCTTGAAACTTTAAAACTGCTAGAGGGGAAAATAGAGAAAATACTTTAAATATCAGCATAAGAAAGAGTTTCTGCAAAAGATTCTATCATGGGAAATAACTAAAAAATATGGACAGAAGAGACCGCATGATATAAAAAAAAGCTTCTAAACAGCAAGGAAAATGTGAGTGAAGCCCAAAATAGGGGGAAAGCCCTGCCAACTGTGCATCAGATAAGGGATTAGTACATAGACTATATAAAGAACTGAAAGATTTAAACACCAACTCTACCAATCACCCCAACCTATAAATGGACTAAAGAATTGAATAAAAAATTCTCAAAAGAAAACAATGCAAATGGCCAAACATCAGGAAAAATACTCACCATGCTTTGGAAACAGGGGATGAAGAATTAAATTTCCTTAAGAGTCCTTCCTTCTCACATTAGTCTAAATGGCGCCACCGAGAACACAAATAACCACAATTACTGCTGTGGAGAGGAGGTAGGGACATGGAGCCTTTATTTTTCATTAGTGGGATTGTAACTGGTAGAGCATGATGGAAATTTCTACTGAGATTCTTCAAAAAACTGAAAATACAACAGTAATATGACCCAGTTATATCATTCCTGGGTATATACCCTAAGCTCTCAACATACCTCAGGGACACTCATACATCTTTGGTGATTGGTGAGTNGAGCATGATGGAAATTTCTACTGAGATTCTTCAAAAAACTGAAAATACAACAGTAATATGACCCAGTTATATCATTCCTGGGTATATACCCTAAGCTCTCAACATACCTCAGGGACACTCATACATCTTTGGTGATTGGTGAGTGATTTCCAGTAACTACAATTTTGAATATCCTAGATATCCACCAGCAGATGAATAGATAAATAAAAAAAGTAGTGTATATATATATACACACAATAGAATTTTCTTCAACTGTAAAGAAAAAAGAGATCAGGACCTTTGGAGGAGTATTTTCACAAAAATATAATAGAAAACTACATTTTCTCTGAAATACAGACAATATACTTAAATGTGTGCATGTAGGTCTCTTTTTTTTGCTGTGAATAGACATCATAACTAAACGACTTATGAAAGAAAGCATTTCTATTTATTTTTTTACTTATTGTGTGTGTGAGCATTTGAGTGTGTGTGACTGTGTACAAGTGTTAGATTATGTGTGTCTGTGTTTTGTGTGTGTGCATTTACATGTTTTCGGAGTGGTACGGACCCCATGGTGGCCATTGTTGCTTGACAAAATTCCACAGATTTCGCCTTTGCCATCACAATTCTCCGGCACCCTTTTGCTTTCATTTTTAATGATTCTCACTATGTATTTTTGAGTGTTCCCTTATGCCTTTCCCTTTGGGAAATTTTGTGTGAGCTTCAGTGGAGGATGAGGACGTATACAATGGCAGCCCTCTTTAAACCAAATCATTCTTTGGAAAAAGTCCCTGGCACCGCGGACCCATATAGTGTGATAGCTGTGCCTACTCCCACACAAGTTAGCACCAAGCTGCTTGAAAATTTAGATAAGTAACATACACTTGATAAATAAGGTATATTTGATAAATAAGATTTGTTTGGGAAATGAAGTATATTTGATAATCAAGATTTATAAATTCCTAAGTCTTTGCTCCCTTTAAGCTTTAGCTTTTGGATAAACTAAGATGTAAAAAAAACCTGCAACATTCTATCACCGATGGTCTGACGCCCCAAGACAGTCCTCTTCTCAAGGTCAGACATCTATACATAAGTCCCCATTCTATCAGGGGGTTGAAGAAAATTCCTGCTTGCTACAAGGGAGTCATTCTCACTATTTGTGGCAAGGGGAACTTGTAGCCCTTCCACTGACTTAAGACTGTGGTGCCTACTAACTTGTCTAGGTCAGTGCTAGCTTCTTCAACCCCAGCTGACAACCTCCCTTTCTCCCATGCCCATTTAACCCTTTGTACAATTAAACATTATAAAAGGTGTAGCCTTTTTTTCCAATAAAGCAGCAGCCATCCTGATTCACCCTCAGATCTTGTCGGTCTCCTTCCTCCGCAGACTCTACACCTCCTCATTGGGACCTGAACCCCTCTGGAGCTGGACTCAGGCATTGGAGGTCAGAGATGATTTGTAGGGGTCAATCCTCTCATTCCACCATGTGGGTCCTGAGGATTAGGCTTAGTTTTTCAGACTTGACAGCCAGCACCTTTAGTGCACTGAGTGATCTTGTTTGTTCTGCTACAGTTCTTACTGACTGCTAGCAGGAATGCAAAATGGCACATCCGCTCTGGCAAACAATCTAGCGGCTAAATGTGGGCTTAGCATATAACCCAGCAATTCTACTGCAAAATTTATACTCAAGTAAATTGAAAACACGTTTGTCCAGTCTTCCACAAGAATATACAAAGTAACCTTTTTTATTAATAACAAAACAATGGTGATAACACAATATCCATCTATGATTGCGTGAAGGATTGCGCACTCATAGGGTGGAGTGCTATTCAGACATAAGAAAAGGAAGTCCTGATACATGCTACAGATAAATTAATCCCCCAAACACAAGCAAAAGGATCCAGACCCTAAGTCAGGCATTGTATGGTTTTGTTTTTAAGGTATGTCCAGAATTGCAAATTCAGAGACATATAATAAAACAGTTGTTTGCATGTGAAGAAGGCATAATAGATTACATTATTAGTATGAATTTCTTTTGGGAGTGATGGAAAGGTTTTGGAATTATGTAGTGACAATTGGTACACAACCTTGGATATATACTGAAACTCATTGAATTTTATATTTTGTAAAGGACAGTTCTTTCGGTGTTGCATTCCAGTGGGGATTAAAACCCATAAGAAGTCCTCAGGAGAACTAGCCCAACTGAGTTTATGACAATTAAGAAAAAGTATCAATTGCATCTAGTTGTTTTGCTAATTGATATTTACCTAATCTTTATTCCTGTTTTATTTTGGCGAGTTATATTTCCTTTCCAGAATTCAGTTTGCTGCTGCAAGTTGCCTTCATTATGCGTTATTCCTCATATCCTTCATGTCAATCACTTCCCTTCTGTCTAATTGGTTCCTGCACTTTGGATACCAGGCTTACCTTTCAGCTTTCTACTGACCTTACAGAACAGTACTGATTTCATGCAACATTGTTTCCTCTGAGCCATCACCCGAGTAGCTGGATGTGGCTGAAGAGAAATTCGCCAGAAGGCTAACTGTCCTTAAGCTGTACCCATGCACATTCACTTCAGTACTAGCCAACAAACATATTGCTTGTTTATCCCCAATTAAATCCCTCTACAGTCTCTAAAAGAAAGAAAAAGATAAAAACAAAAGGAAGTTACTTTATTCTTTCTCTTTTGCCTGTTTTCTAGCATCATAGCTGTTCTCCTCATCTGGTGGATCCTACACGCATCGTTTTCAATGTGAAAACAGGCACATTGTGTGACATTTCAATCTGACGTGAATATTTTCCCAGCTTCCTGCATCTCTGTTCACAGATTTCAAATCCACTCCTAGTTCAATAAACTGTTCTTATTTCTGAGCACTTCACCAATGCCCAGATCCTGGGGAAGTTTGACTGAGGATTGTTCGCCCCAGGCCCAGGTACTGGAACCCTTGTACCCAGTTGGAGGTGGTGCAGCCTTGCTGGTGGAAGTACACCACTGGGGGCAGTCTTGAATTTATAGGCCTGCCCCATTTCTACTTCCCCCTCTCTGTTTCTTGCTTTTGGCCAAGGATGTAATCTCTGAGCTTCCTGCTGTGGTTGCTGACTGTAAGCTTCCCCTGCCATTATGAATTCTCATTATGGACTCTTTCTTTCCTAAGTTGCTTTTGGTCATGGTGTTTTATTAGAGCAAAGGAAAAGTGACAAATACAGACCCTAACTCTCTTTTCTCTTCCATTATATTGATCCTATATCATCAGTTTCCCACGATTACTGTGGTATCTCCACACAGCATCTAAAACTCTCTAACACCCCCCCTTACAACAAAAATTTTTCTCTTCAGCTTTTGATTCACTCTGTTTCAAATTATAGAGCATGTTCAGAAGACTGCCTAGCATAGATCTGTTTCTATCGGCTCTTCCTCTCTCTGTGTGTGTGTGTGTGTGTGTGCACGTATTTGAGACAGGGCCTATTACTGGCCTGGAATTCTCCAAACAGGCAAGGCTGGCAGGCCAGGGAGTCCCAGAGATCTGTCTGTTTCAGGATCTCCAGAGCTAGGCTACTGGTTCTTTTCTGCTTTTACTAATATATCACCTCAGCTCCCTCTGTTCTAAAAAAAAAAAGTTGGGGTACAATAGGTAATGTTTGGAAACAAGGTAAATGTCATCCCTTAGGGAACGCTAAAATTCCTTTGATGTGGGATTCCCCTCTGTGTGCTGTGAATACCATTGGTTAATAAAGAAACTGTCTTGGGACTGCAAAAAAAAATCTACTTTAGGGATGGACAGAAGGCTCAGCAATTAAAACTGAATGCCGCTCTTGCAGAGAACCTGAGTTTGGTTCTCAGCACCCAATCAGGTGCCTCACAACTGCCAGTAACTCCTGTCCCAGGTGGGGAGGTTCGAATCCTCTGACTTCTTCAGGCATTGCATTCATGTGCAGTACCAACTCCTCTCCACAAGATATGTATAACTAAAGATATAATAAATCTTTAAAAGTCCACTTTGTTAAAAACCCTTCTCCCCTCTTACTTGACTCTTGTCAATATCATTGGTGATTGCTAAATTGGTAAGAAGTACGCAATTTCTTTTTATTTGTTTGTCGTTTTGGAAAACTTTCTTCTTTAAAGATATTGCTCATTTGCCTTGGAACTGTCATTTATATCCTTGTTCTTCTGATTTTCAGTCTTCATGGCTGGCTCCTCTTGTCTCATGATCCCTAAATGTTGATGTGTTTGAGGGAACAGCCTTCCCCAATCTAAACCCACTGAGCAGGTTAAGTTATCTAGACCTATGACTGTAAGCCAAGAATGTATTTCCTAACTTCCAGAGCAGCCGTCACTGTGGTGGGGGTAGTGTTAGTGTCCACGGGTAATTGCAGGCCAAATCTTTCCTGCTGCCAGCAATCACTACTGCATTGCTTCTTATCATTGTCATTTCCTAGCTGTAGATGACCAGGACCATGTGACCTGAAAGATGGGCTCCATTCAGCATAGCTTACTGAAGTTGAACTTGGACTTCTGCCTCTTAACTCTTGAGACTTGGTACTTTAAGCTATTTTAGCAAAGTCATTGAAATGCTGCAGAATCCAGATCTTGAGTAAAATTCACTTGGAAGACTGAGTTTTTGGTTCGGCAGAGACAAGGTTTGACCTTGGTAGTCATTGGCATGCCGAATTCCCCCTAGTCAACACTGCATTCTAAGCAATTAGAATCCTTCACGGTCTATTGAAGTGTTCAATATGTGTGACATGTTTGACGAATGTCAAATGGATGAATAAACACAGAACGAAGTCTTCATTATAATACTGAATATTAAATAAATAAAAATTTCTTCTCTGCTATTCAGGTTCACTTTTTGATGAGCCATCACAAATAAAGATGATTGTTTTTCCTTTTCTTACCTATAGACCAATGAGTTCTTTGAAAGTAAATAATCTATATTCAAATTCGCATTGTTTCACACCACAATACTGCATATTGGCATTTGTAATATAAACAGTATTTGCAATGAGACCATTCATTAGGGAAATTAACACTGCTGTAACGTTTAAGGATCAGGGTTCAGACAACGCAGGTCTTCAGACAGTATGGAAATTGGTTAATAGATCATGTTTGGATTTCTGCTAATCCTTAGATAATGATCTACTGATATGAAAATTCATGGAAATTTGGTTGATTTTATTGTGGCCAAGTAAATTAAATCTGTTCACTAGTGAGAAAATAAATTAATGAGTCAAATTCATGCCAAGAACTCTGCATACATTTTCCTCTCCAACCTTTCAGCGCTCCAGGGAGTACATATTATTGTGTGCATAACAAGTTATCACATATTGTGGGTAGTCAAGACTGTCCAAGAAACCTGATAACTTCTGCCAGGAGGCTACTGTAATCCCAGCAGAGAGAAGGCTGCTGATTTTTACCAACAGTGCTGGTTCTCATTATAAATGGGATCAATGGGGTTTCTTTCTTTCTTTTCTTTCTTTCTTTCTTTCTTTCTTTCTTTCTTTCTT
>LOJH01029685.1:0-17346 GCA_001685095.1 Ellobius talpinus
GTTATTGATTTAAAAGATTGTTTCTTCACTATATCTTTACAAGAAAAGGACAGAAAAAATTGACTTCACAGTACCTACATACAATAATTCTCAGCCTGCTAAAGGATATCATTGGAAGGTTTTTCCATAGGAAATGTTTAATATCCCCACCCTGTGCCAATATTTCATAGTCAGTCTTTGGAAATGATATGTAAGCAATTTCCTGAATCTGTATTTTACCATTGTATAAACAACATTTTGCTATCTGATTAAAATGTAGATACTTTAGAAAGAATGTTTGAAGAAGAAAGTTTTGCCTCATTGGAAATTACAAACTGCTTCTGAAAAAAAATACAAAGAGGAGATTCTATAAATTATCTCGGTTATAAAATATGTTTGCAAAATATTGAAGCACGAAAAGTACAAATTAGCAGAGATTGATTGCAGACTCTTAATGGCTTCCAAGTATTGCAAGGAGACATTTCCAATCTATGGCACAATGCTGGGATAATTACTGATCAAATAATTCATTTAAATAAAACCTGAAATGGTGACAAAGACTTAATGTCACAGGGAATTATCAGCTGAACCTGAGAGAGAATTGACCTTGATTGAAGGGAAGTTACAGAAGGTGAATGTAGATTATAAGGTTCTGAATCTTAACTGCATTCTGATCATATTACCCTCCAAGTATTCTCCTACAGGAATTGTAATGCAGAGGGAAGATATTATCTCAGAATGAATCATTTAACAAATAAACTGAGTAAAAAATTAAAAGCTTATGTCAAAAAGATCTCTGAATTAATTATAAAAGGAAAATTGAGACTTTGTCAATTAGCAAGAATATACCCAGCAGAAATTATAGTACCTTTTACTAATGATGAAATTAACAAATTATGGAAAGACAAGGAACTCTGACAAAGAGCTTGTGCCATTTTGGGGGAAAAGAGTGAAAAATTAAAAATTTATGTAGAAAAAGTCTATGAGTTAATTCTAAAGGAAAAGTTGAGACTTTGTCAATTAGCAGAAAAAGACACAGCAGAAATTATAGTATCTTGCAATAATGCTGAAACTGACAAATTATGGGCAGAAAATGAACCCTAGAAAAAAACTCATAGTAACTTTTTGGAAGAGATTAACAACTATTCCAAAAGCAAGAGAATTCAACTTATAAAGAGAACTAAATGAATCCTTCCTTGCATTGTATGGGACACACCAATAACTGGAGCACCAACATTCTATACTGAAGCAAATGAATCAGGAAAGGAAGGCTACAAATCAGAACTTTTAAGTAAGTAGATCAAAGCCCTTATTATTCTATCCAAAAGTCAGAATCATATGCTATTCTGACTTTTATTTTATTTCATTGCTTTCTAAGGGATTTAAAAAAAAACTCTCAACATAGTTACCGATTCACAATATGCAGAATGGGTTGCTTGCATATTTAAACTGCTTGATTTATATCAGATGATACAAAATTGGCTTTATTATTTTTTAAAAATAATATCTTTACAAGAAAAGGACAGAAAAATTGACTTCACAGTACCTACATACAATAATTCTCAGCCTGCTAAAGGATATCATTGGAAGGTTTTTCCATAGGAAATGTTTAATATCCCCACCCTGTGCCAATATTTCATAGTCAGTCTTTGGAAATGATATGTAAGCAATTTCCTGAATCTGTATTTTACCATTGTATAAACAACATTTTGCTATCTGATTAAAATGTAGATACTTTAGAAAGAAACAAAATAAAACCAGGAATAGGAATCATCCTATATACATGACACACATCCAATGTCAAATGGGTCTGTCAGGTCCTCTAGCACAGGGTAATGCAGAAGTCAATCAGCTGTTGACTGGAAATGTGCTAAAGGCCTCAGAATTTCATAAAAATCATTATGTCATTAGCAAATGTTTTAAAAAAGACTTTTCCATCATGTAACAACAAACCAAGAAAATGATAAGGAAATGTCCTACTTGTTCTTTATACAATCAAATGCCACTACCTGCAGGAAGTAACCCAAAGGGTATCCAAAGGAAAGAAATCTGGTAGAAAGATATGTTTCATTTTATAGAATTTAGAAAGCTTTAATATTTATGCTACATCATTGATGCCTATTCAGTTTTTCAATGGGAAACTGCTCTGAGTTGAGAAAAGACTGTTTTAGTAATCACATATTTGCTAGAATTTATCACCATCGTGGGTATACCTGTACAAATAAATAGAGAAAATGCTCCAGCATATGTCTCTAAGAAAATGAAACAGTTTTTTGTTTACTATAATATAAAGTATATTACAGTTATACCACATGATCCTACAGGTCAGGCAGTTATAGAAAGATTAAATCAAACTCTAAAGAATAAGTTAAATAAACAGAAATGGATGATAAAGACCCTCAGAAATCAATTGCATAAGACTTTATTAACTTTGAATTTTTTAAGTCCTTATGATAAGGGAACAACAGCTATGGAGAAACATTGGATAGTAGAAAAATTGAATCAGTTGTTTTACTCTAAAGATGTACTGACCTCAGAATGTAAATCAGGACATGTGTTATATTGAGAAAGGGGTTTTGCTTTTGTTTCCATAGAAGAAGGAAAGCTATGGATACCATTAAAATTGATGAAGATTTGATTTGAACAAGTGACACCTCTTAATCAGAAGAGATGATAGTTCATCAAACAGCAAGGCCATTTAATCAAAACCAACCTATAAAACTAACAAATGCTTTTCATTTGATCAAATATGACTTGCCAAGAGAAAATCTCTCTAAAATTAGCATTGGGGAATGGTTTTGTTTCTGTCTTTTCAGGAGAATAAAAACATCCTTCTAAAGAATCTGAAGACCACTGGACAAATAAGACATCTAAAGAAAAAGGACAAATCATCCAGAAAAAAATTTGTCTCAAAAAAAGTAAATTGACTTAATGGTATATCACATTTACAACAGGATACTATTTCATAAATCTTCTCATATGTTTGTTTCTGCTATTGTCTATGGACATATAACAGAAATGATATTTTTGTAGTCCCAGTCCAATTGAAGATTAAAATTGGTTTTGGAGTTGGAGTGTGGCTCTCTCCTTCTCTAAACCCAAACATGCTTATTAAAGTGAAATCCAAAATCTCTCTCTCATGTCAGAATAACCACCTGATATGGGGCACAAGAAAACCAAATATCTAAGGATTATTTTCTTGCCACTCATCTCATAGTCCTCTGGTTTTATAATGATTCTTTAACAACTTTTCTTAAGGTATAAAATTTATAATATTAATATATGTATTCAACTTTTTCAAGATATTAATGGTCATAATAAAGCACTAACTAATTCTAAGAAAAGTTTTTATCTATCTTCCTGTACATGATTTCGAGTTTGAGTCTCTATCAGTTTTCTGCAGTGAACCATAAACATGCCTAACAGCTACCTTTGAAGTCTTCAAAAGGAGGATGGGCTCCAAAATGTCAGTTCCTCCAACACTATGATAATACCACTAAGCTGAAAAACACAACCTAAAGATGGTTTTCAGACTACAAACTGTTCAGAACACTCTCAAGTTGGCTAGCTGAAATAATCCATCTTAACAGACTACTCTATCCAGGACTTGAGACAAGTCCTGCACTTTCTTATTATGGAGAGAATGAACAACAAATGATATAGCTACCTCTTCCAGGACCTGACAATTAATCCATTTTTTTTAATTTTCAGGATCTCCTAAAGATACCTTCACCCCCAGATAGCAGGAATTAATTTTAAGAATATGATGCTCACATTTCTAAGAGGTAGAGTGGGTGGTTTTTGATCATTCAGTAGTTTATGGATATTTGCCATTGTTTATTGGGGTTTGTTACAAGATGTTGTTGGTTATGGCCAGTAGGAAAGCAGAACAAAGTAGATTAAATTTGAAGTTCTTTTTTTAATTAAAGAAAGAAGGGGTATACAGATAATAATGGGACAAAAGGATAGATTATTGAATCTACTCTGGAAGGAAATAAGGAAAAAATGTGGATATGATAAGGTAGATTATTGAGTCCACTTTTTAAAAGCAACTGCTAGTTTTAAATGTTTTATATTGGATTGGAATTTTGTATATTGTATACAAATTTTGTATTTTGATACAAATTTGAGGTTAATTTTATTAGAGCATACCATACATACAGCTCTACTCTTGAAGGTATTGTACCTATACCACTAATTTAACAATGTAATGAAAATTTCTAGTACTTTAAAATTATTATTACCAACTGTTTAGGATAATAAAGAAATGCAGTTAATAATTAATCACCTATTATAACTGAACTTGAAGTCACATTAGGCATGTTGTCAAGATCAAACAAAGATATATTTTAGATAGACAGGTTATCTTCAAACCCTTGAGATATCTACAGAATAAGGCATTTAAGATGTTTTAAGGTTCTTTTTGTTTTTAATGACAATGAGTCATTCTGTTCCTGGAAGCACCAATCTTCTTCAGAGAAGATAATGGGCACTGAAGAAGCTCCACATAAAGTTTACTTTCTTTGTGGCAAAAGTAAACCACTGGGTAAGAAAATGCCCTTGCTTTGACTGCTGACAGTATGCTATCCTAATTGGACAAGCAGGACACAAAAGAATGTGACTGGTAAACATTGTCAAGACAAGAAAGGACAGCCTGTCAGAATATGCTGTTTCATAGAAAAGTCTGTCAGATATTCTAGGCTTGTAGGCTAAGTTGTATGCCTCAACATTGCAGAGGAACCTGGCGTGACTGTCCAAGCAGACAGCTGCTTTTGTAATTGCTCACATTTTTTGTATGTGTCTTGCTTCTACTTACTGCTTACTCAGTTAATATTATTGAAGACTAGATAGCTAGAGTTTTCCTTTTTTACCAGATGCAGAAAGAAAGTTATAATAGGAAATAAATTAGGTACAAAACTTTGGACTCACCAAGATAGGATAGATAATGGAGTGTTTTCTCTAAATTTGTCAAATGCAAATGGACTAGACATTGTTGATGTATTTATTGGGTATAGTTATTGTACTTATTGTATATAGTTTTTCTTAGATTAGTTATAGTCTTCTTTTTATTTTAGACAAAAAAGAAGAAATATAGTGGTATATTGTTCATATATTAATAAATAATGCTTGCCTGAAGAAGAGAGAGAAAAGCAACCATACTATTGAGTCATATAATCCAGGGAGTGGTGGAACACACCTCAAATTCCAGGACTTGTGAGACAGAGACAAAAGAATCTCTTTGAATTCAAGGCCATCCTGGGCAATGCAGCACTGAATCTGTCTAAAAGAAAATCAGAGCTCACACAAAGGTGATCCCAGTACTTATGAACACAGGCCTTTAATCCCAGCACTAGGGAGGTTGAGACAGGAGTCATATGGCCGGGCAGAGAAAGGAATATAGTAGGGAAGAGACAGTAGTTCCGTGTAGTGTGGAGTTTGAAGAGTCATAGAGACAGGATCTTGCCCCTTCGATCTGAAGATTTGGTAGAGGTAAAAGGCTTCTCTAGTGGTTGGCTCCTTTGCTTTTCTGATCTTCAGATTGAACCTTAATATCTGTCCCTGGGTTTTTATTATTCCCATAACCATTGCCTATTTAACAATGAGAAGCATGAACAGCACCTGTACTTCTCTCTAGAGATATCATCTCCCCTAAGATTTATAACAATTAATGTTTTGCTTACAGTACTTACACAGTAAGGTTTACTGCCCAAGTGTGGATTTAAAAATTTAAGGAGCTTTTTCATGCTTTTCTTTTAAGGCTAAAACATCATATGAAGCTTTTGTGTCTCATTATATTCACCATTGCTATGTATAGCATTATCTGATTCATTTTGCTATTTGTTTATTTCATAATTTAGAAAATGAATTTGCAACAGTTTACCCATTTTACTGCTGACTGTTATTTGATAATGTTTGTGATTGATAAGGAGGAAGTCATATAATCACCTTTTTTGATCTTTAATTTCCTGGTATCATGAATTTTCAAATTCATTGCTATTTTAAAAGAACCAAGATTAGAACCACCTCTTATTTAAATAATATCTTAAAATACATAATCACCAAGAAACCTTCTGATTATAGTGTGGCCTCTCAAGTAATTCTGCCTACAGGGAAAACAGTTTATGATCCAGAATGAGTATTGCTCTTCCTGTGACAACTGAACGTCTCATTGTGATTTCAACAAATCGGCATTACGTTTTCATACATCCATCTCTGGAGTTTGGTTAATGAGTCCATCTCAAAGAGATGGATCTCTTTTTGATGCATTGATAAAATCAGGTAATGAATTTCAACTCATGAGCCTCTTGAGAGGCAAGCAGCAGGCTTCCAGAGACAGTTTCAGGATGCTTTTCTTCAACAGTGAAGCCATCAAATGAGAGCCCAATCTTCCCATTTGGACCTATACAATAACTAACTCATATGCCCTTAAATGTAGGCAGTCT
Source organism: Ellobius talpinus (assembly GCA_001685095.1). Taxonomy (NCBI): domain Eukaryota; kingdom Metazoa; phylum Chordata; class Mammalia; order Rodentia; family Cricetidae; genus Ellobius; species Ellobius talpinus. The sequence continues at coordinate 6,423 of LOJH01029685.1, forward strand.
TCCATTTAAATAGAATCTTCCTAGAGCCTTATTAATGTTTCTTATTCATAAAGATTTTTACAAGGCAGTTTTAAAGTAATTTGTATTTTCACTAATTTACTTCTTTTCTTTTACCTGTCCCAATTACATATGATTGTCTGTAACAGCACTTTCTTAAGAGCACACAATTCAAAATATAGTATTTTAAGAAAACTACATTAAAGATTTAAAATAGATAATTGTGTTTCTAAAGGGGCTACATGTGCTCTAAATGCCTCCAGGGTGTTGTCTTTAATTCACAGAAAAGTAGGCCAAGCATTCTAAGATCAATTTCTAGTCAAATAGCTATTCTGTAGTTTAATATTTATTTTATAACTCTTTCATTAATGTCATTCAGTATTTCTCTACCCCTCCTACCAAAAAGAAGGCAATTACATGACTCTTACATTAACCACAACGTTTCTCATTTCTTGTATGGATTTGTGCTGTCAGAACAAATGTGAGAGCAATGTGCCTTTAAAATAAGCTTTAGGGAGGCTTTCAGCTTAATCTTTACCAAGTGTATTTTGATTATTTTTATAACAAACTGGAAAATTGAAAAATAGAAATCAATTTCTTTAATCACCTTTTCTCATACAAGGTTGTACAAATACATCCATTTACACGTGTAAACAAAACTTTAATGAACCCTATAAGATATGCTCAATATATTTCATGCATTTAGTCAGTTTCTGGCATGATTCTTTAGACATGTTACAAAGCATGCAAAGTCGAATACAGGCTGAAAACTGGAACCACTTGGTTTGAGAATTGTCACTCACTGAACATCGCCATCTGCTGGGAAGCAAGAACACTGAGATTATTTATAGGACTTTTAGCAAAGAGCTTACTTGTGGTTGGAATTGTCTTTGGGCCCCAAGCTAGCTCCCAAATAAAGACATGGAGACTTATTATTAATTTTAATGTTCAACCTTAGCTTAGACTTGTCCCACTCGCTCCTTTAACTTAATTTAACCTGCTTCTACTCATTTACATTTTGCCCTGGGGCTTTTTAACTTTTGTTTCAGTCTGTATGTCTACTTCCATGCTTCCTCTGTGTCTGACTGGGTGGGCTCTGGCATCTCCCTGGTGTCTCTTTTTTCTTTCCTTCCCTAAGTCAAAATTCCTCCTCCTTACTCTCCCTACCTAGAAGTCCTTCCTTTACCTCCTCCCTTGCTATTGGCCATTCGGCTGTTTATTAGACCAATCAGATGCTTTAGGCAGGCAAGGTTACAAAAAATAAGATAAGGATCAAACTAATTTGAAACCAATATAGGCACAGGCCTTTATTTCCAAGACTTGGAAAACAGAAGCAGGCAGATCTCCATATTCTTTGAGTTCAGGACCAGCCTGATTTGTCTGAGTTCCAAGACATTCAGGACTATGCAGAGAGAGTTTATTTCAAAAACAAAAGACAGTAAAAAAACATTATAAATACTTCAAATTAAGTATGTATTTTACAAGTTTGAGTTAAACGATTACTCTCTTCTAATAATTGTATTTCACTGTCTTTTGAGAGAAAAAGAACTGCATTTCTCATGAAGTCAGATATTCTCTATTCTTCCTATTTTTTCAGTCAACAAAAGGAGTAAGTATTTAAGATGTATTTGTGGAATTGTTATATGGGAGAATGGTGTTACTACACCCAACGAAACATTTACTGACATATTTTCTAATCAGAAAATTATTTTAACAAGATAAATTTGAATGTGCATTAACCAAGGAAAATAACTTTTAACTCATATTATAGTGGAAAATGGACTCATTTTGGAACAAATCTATAAAAAGTGAACATCTTGGAATACAGTAGATATCACAAATACATTAAAATCATAAAATATCTTAAACAAGTAGAATATTGTTGTGAAATAAAGTAATGGAAGTTATTTTTCATTCCATATGATTGCAGTGTCAATTTTAATTGTGTCCATGCATTTAGGAAAGACCAAGTATTATTCGATCCTACAAGTTTATCATTTTGACACTACTACAAAATACACTGTAAAATAATGAACAAACTCTAATACGTGTCTATTTAGAAGTTTTTAAACTTTATACAGCTAGTCCTGTAAGGACAAATTGATACTTCTTAGAGCACCACAAATCCATAAATCTTGTTAATAATGTGAGAGCCTAAGTTACATCTTAAGTTCTAATTTCTAATTACTAAGTTCTAATGCCTACAAGATCCATGGAACAAAAAAGCCTCTGATCTACAAGCTCCTAGGCCAAGAACAAATAGCTCTTGAAATGCTGGAGGCTATTGTTTATGGAACATAACAAGCCACATATTTTCGCTCCCCTAAATAAATTTTTGACCCATGTGCACCAGAGTTGTGAGCAGGAGGTTAGGGGACAGGAAATACATCAGGATGTATGCTTGCTTCTGATTGGACCTGATGGGAAATACTTTAGTGACTGCAAACCATTTCTGGAAACACAGAGATGGACCTGGCCAGAGCCCATGCACCTGGCCAGTATTTAATTAAAACTTGCTTCAAATTTGGCTTTAAATTGTGACAGTGGTCTTATTCTCAACCAGTGGGATTAACAGTAATTTAGGGCTTGCCTGGCATGGGCACTCAGTATTTATTGAGCTATTTAAATCTAACTTAAGCACATGCAGAATAATAAGTACGAAAATAGATTCTATTCTTACTAGCTGAATACACGGAGTTATTAGAGGCATAAAATGTACAGTTAAAAAATGTTAATAAAGGGTCAAAGCGGTTGTTCTGAAGTTAGAAACACCTGTTACTCTTGTAGAACCCTCAGGCTGGTCTCCAAGCCACAGAGAGGTGTTGTCCAACCACCCATAACACCAGGTCCAAGGGATTTCATGCTCCCTCTTCTGATATCCCCAAACACCAGGAATACATGTGGTGTATACACATGAATGTAGGTAAAACACCCATGCACATAGAATAAATGAATCTTTTTTTAATGCTGTTAAATATTGGAGAAGCTGAAATAATATGTGTTTGACTACAGAATGATGTAACTATCCCAGAAAAAATGTCACATTTTCAAATTGTTGGGATTGAAATTAAATTGGGCACTGTGATGAAACTCATGCAATTATGAGATTTGCAATGTGTGTTTCCATCTGCCTATAATTCACTGTTCATCTCTGCATCCCTCCACAGTGTCCTATTATATCTCTGTGCAATGTTTCAGCCTGGACTAAAGTCCACAAGTCCCGCTCTATAGACTAATAGTTCCTTTTGCCCTTCTAGCTCTTTCTATTAGAAGGCAAATGTGTACTAAAAGTGTCCTTCCAACCCTCAGATGGGTGTTCTATGGGCTCATTTTGAAGCAATAAATTATAATGAACTTTTATTTCAGAAATAAAGAACATCATTTGTCATGCAAGGCAACTGTGGACTGGAGGAAGGTCATGCCTTTCTCAGGGTTATTCAGTCACTTGAACACGCTGGCAGAGTTTGTCAACATACTGTTAGGTTGCAATGTGCTTAAAAGTGCTGTGAAGAGGTTTCTGATTTACTGGCTACTTTAAACAGCCAATATCAAGGAATGAACTGTTTCGCCCCAGAATTCATAAGCTGAAGGAGTTATCATCAGTACATCCAAATATGACTCTATTTGGAGATAACGCCTCTAAATTTGGGTCTTAAGGGTAAAGCACTAACTCAGTGTTACACGTTCCTTTTGAAAAGAAGGAATGACAGCAGAGGTATCGCTCTGGTGTGAAATCACTCCCAGGACCATCTGAGACCATGGGCAGCTGTTCATTTGCAATCCTTGGAAAGTGACCTTAGGACATCCAGCCTTCAGAGCTGTGAGAAGCAAATTTATTTTAGCTTTCCAATTTTGAGTATTACTTAACACTTATCCAAATAGAAATATTATCATTTCCTTAGAACTTTTTTTGTTGCTGTTATATGAGTGATTCCTCTGTCTGTGTGTGTGTGTGTGTGTGTGTGTGTGTGTGTCTGTGTCTGTGTCTGTGTCTGTGTCGGGGGCAGGAAAGGGAGAGGAGAGAGAGGAGGGATGATAGACATGCATTCATTACCTAGTTGAATTTCTATTGGATTTGTAGAAAGATATTGATATGATAGGATTCATTTTCATGATTTATATGTCCTTTATTAAAAACTGAGAATAGCTCATGCTAGTTTTAATATGGCTTACTCTAAATGAATGTCTTAAAGACTCAGGGATGATTTTACAAAACTGTCGTCAATGGTGAAGTGCATTATGCTCTCATAAAATGTGTCTGCTAGTGATTTGTTGTTCTGTTTCTTGGTAACTGCATGGCATCTGGACTGCCAAATGATTAAGTAGAAGAAAAATGGGCTTCGTTAAGATGCAGGGTAAGCTGAATCTGTACTCCAGAGACTGTGCAGTTATAATTTCGTAGTTATTTAGAAAATGTGGATCAAATGCTGCCAACTTTGGTCATGCCACCAGAATTAACTTCAACCTTTTCAGGCCAGAGTTGAAAATGCTATGGTTGAGGTTTATATTTTGTTATTCCCCCACCCCTTCCTTATATTATCATGCTTGCTGTGAGATGGAGCGCTCTACACAAAGGGGAGAGTGTTTGCCCCTAACATGAGATCTCCTTGCATCAGTGTTGTGATTTTCTTCCCAGAGGGACCCTTGCAGAGGTTCCCAAGGCGCATGGGTACAAACTGTGGCGGGCGAGGGACAGACAAATATTCCATGAAGACTGAATTTGAGTGTGGAGTTTATAGAGAGGAGGGTGGGGGGATGGAAAGAGAGAGAGGGAGAGACAGAAAGAGGGGGAGGAGGGAGAAGGTGTCATGAAGAGAGGGATGGGGGCAAAGGTCTGCTTGCATCTTCAGGAGAACAGAAAAGAATGGGTTGGGCTTCTCTCTTAAAGAAACAGGGTAGTGTCTGCCATGCATACAGATCTGGAACAGGGTAATGTCTGCCATGCATACAGGTCTGGCACAGGGCTTAGGCCCTGACACACTGTGCCAGGTTCCCAAGGGGCAGGGCCAAGGTGTGTCTGGATACTAACATTTGTATGTTATAATTCTGTTTGTGCTGAGGTTGCTCAGTAAATGCTATGAAATTGGCATGTGAAAACTGAATGAAAATGGGCACAGCAAAAGAAACAAAATAGTAACTCTTGGGGGTAAAGGCAGAAAAGGTTTATTCCAAACTGCCTAGGCTGTCTCCTGGAAAATAAGGAGTAGCAACAGGGGAAAGATTTTTAGAATTAAATGGAAATAGGAGAAAGGGAGCTTGTGAGCTAGGGTGGGGCTTAGGAGGCTAGCATTGACCTTGACAAGTTAATAGGCTCTATAGCCATATGTCAATGTAAGATCTACAAGTTCTTCTAGCCAGAGATAAAGAGAACGTTTTGCAATTCAGCAAACAGAAACTTTCCTCAAGACTGAGGGAATGGGGTCTTTTGTCTAAATGCTGAACCTTGGGTGAAGGACTTGGGAGGGGACCAGACAAACTTATTTTGAAAGCAACCTTCACTAACTTAGACAAGTCCATCAGTACAGATACAATAAACTAAGAAGATCAACCATTTTTTTTTAACAAATTCAAATGTGACAAGAAGTGGCAGGTGGGGAGGAAACAATTTTTCTGGTAAAAGTGGAATTTTAGCGTTCTTGTAACTATACTGGATGTCTCTTTATTCCAGTGTGCATACAATAGCTTAAAACCACATTTTACCTTACATTGGTGGTTTTCTTTCTTTCCTTCCTTTCTTTCTTTCTTCCTTTCTTTTCTGTATACTGGTGCAAATTTCTTCATTCTGCTATGACAATAGCTGGAAAAGGTCTACTCTCTTTGGATGAGATAAGACTGATTAACAGTTTCAGAAGCCTTGCTATGCTATGGCATTCCTGTGGAGGTTTGGATAAACAGTTGTCTTTAGTTTGAACCCCAAGAAAAATCAGGACTTTCCATTGACAGACAAATAAAATCTTCTCTTTGGGTAGAAAAAGGCAGCTAAACAGAGCACCAAACCGACAGAATAAAGCTGACAAGCATTAAAGCACCTATGAGCTGTCACCTGGGAAGTACTGCAGGGCCTTCCAAAGAAGAAGCCTTTGTTAAAGGGCAAACACAGTCAGTGGGGAGTTAGCTTTGTTGCCAGAAGGAAACTAGTTGACTAGACTGCAGATCCAACTTGATTGAATCCCCCAGTTGTTATGACCCCACAGTAAGTCTCACACATATACAAAACCATAGAAGCCCACCAGAGATAGCTCTCTGGGTAAACGGACTGCCACATCCGAAAATCCCACAATGGAAAGGCAGACTCAGCTCTCAAGAATTGTCGCCTGATCTCTGCATGCACACTATGACAATGCACCAGCAGACACACTGTACAAGAATGCCAGATAAAAAAAAAAAAAGCTCTCAAATGGCTAGGGTTTTTTATTCACAGCATTGAATAGCCACTAAATAGAGCTGTGCCAGCAAAACGCTCTGTGTGCAAGCCGAGACTTGAGGCACCTGTCCTAGCATACTTTTTACCTGGGTCTTTGCAAGCTGGGAATGCTCAAATGAAACATGGCCTGCCCTGGCTCCTCCAGTGTGTCTTAGAACACGTTTTTCTCGCCTGCTAATAGCAGCTTTTAATAGTATCCCAGGGAGAGTTTTATACTGCTGTTGCCTTTATACCAACCACCCTGCTAAGAAAGAGTCCCATGTTCAGGAATGCCCTTGGTCAAGTGGTCCATTGGTATTTCATCACAGCTAGGCCTCAAGCCCCCAGGGACAGATCGGAGTCATCACACTTCAGAAGCAAACCTTGGTGGTGCAGTTTCCATCTTTTGAAGTAGTCTTCTGCCCGAGTTCTCTCTGATATGCCTCTATGAAGTCAGAGTCCATTTCCCTTTTGATCACTACCACTGCAAGGGCTCTGCAAGGCTGTCTCCAGGCTACCCTATATAATTTCAGATTTGTGGGGAGTTCATTGCACTTGGCTTGTGTCCATTTTAGGCATTGACGCGACCAGTACTGGAGCACTTGTTATCCGTTAAACAGCACAGTGAGACGTGGTCAAAGATTATATGAAGGATGAAATCAGCTATTAGAATTTATAATTTGGAATTTAGAAACACATAATCAAGGGAAAGGAGAAGTGATTGATTCTGCCCGTGGGACCAGGGCAATGCTTTAACAACTCCTTGACTCTCACTCTCTGGGTCTTAAAGGATAAAAAGGATAAAGGAGACTTTTCATAGCTACTTCTGGATTTTATGGTAATGAGCGGCATAAAGGGAGGTGAGAGAAATCCATGTCAGTAAGAGCAAATGGCTGGTAGTGTGTCAGTTAGAACTGAGCTCAGCTGTAAAGAGCTTTGGGAAACAGAAAGTGATACAAGCAGTCTAGGGTTGGTATAGTGATTCTGAACCATGGTGTTCTCAAAAACGATAAATGTCTCTGTTTGGATGTTTGCTGCTGTGGAATAATATTTTGTGCACTGTAAAGATTTGTCACTTGAACTGGTTTAATAAAAATCTGGCAAGCCTGTAACTAGACAGGAAGTATAGGTGGGACAGCCAGACACAAAAGAGGCTGGGATGGAGTTTGAGGAGTCGCCAGACAGATGAGGAAGAAGTAAGATGTGCCAGAGAGGTAAATACCACAAGCTTCAGGGCAGCACATGGATTAAGAGAAATAGGTTAATATAAGTTGTAAGAGCTAGTTAGTAAAAAGCCTGAAGTACTGGCTGAGCATTTATAATTAATATTGAGTCTCCATCTAGGTTATTTAGGAATTAGTGAGTGGAAAAGTCTACCTACCCTTTGCTTTAAATGGATTCTATAACCAAGGCCACTCAACGTCCAATCAAAATGAATCCTGCAGACCCTGCAGTGGGTTCTCGTCCTTGTAGTAATTTCAATGTATGCCACTCTCTCCAATTCCTCATTTACTTTTCTCCCCAATACTCCCTCATACCATAATAATCACATTCAAGATCTTGCAATTGTAAACATTTGCACCCAGTTCATAGTATCAGTGCTTCTGGCTTCTACCACCTTCCTTTCCTATGTACTCCCAACGTACCCCCAGTACTTCTAGACCTTTGAGGTCACCGTTTACTCAGTTCTCTCAAAACACCAGTAAACTATTACTCAGTTTGAAATTGTCCAATTTTGTAGTCTTCTCTCTTTATATTGTCAAACTTCTCAGTTTCCTTAGCAAACCCAAAGCCTCCATGCTACGGTTGTGAGAGACCCCTAATGGCACATGTTTGCAATGTTGCTTCCCAGGGTGGTGGTTTTAAGAACACGTAAAACTTTTAGAAGTGATGTCAAAATAGGCCTATAGGTCATCCTCAGGAGAATTAAGGGAATTATCACAGTTAATTTTTACAAAATGTTATTTCTTTCACAAGGTACCTGCTGTTTTGCTAGATGATACTCTTGTAGCAGCCATTTCTAATGTGGTTGTCTTAGTTTGAGTTTCTGTTACTGTGAAGAGACACCATGATCATGGCAATGCTTATTAAGGAAAATATGTGTTGTACTCTGCTGGCCTGGGTACCCTGTCCCTTTAAGAGTCAAGCTCCACCCTCTCCCAACTTCTGTGGAAGCCAAGGAATTTCTTTCCTCTCTCTCTGTCTCTGTCTCTGTCTCTGTGTCTCTGTCTTTCTCTTTCTCTCTCTCTCTCACACACACATACACACACATCTGCCCTTGTCCCCTTCCCTCTCCATAACCCACAAATAAACTCTATACCCCTGCTCTCTCTACATGGCTTATCTGTCTGTCTCTCTCCCAGCAAGATCTCAGGCCATCTGCCAGCCGACCCACAGAGGCCTCTGGTGACCCCCTGATGCCCCTCATGGGATCAGTCCTGGGTTGCCCAGTGTTTATGAATGATAACAGTGTTTAATTGGGACTGGTTTACAATGCAGAGGTTTAGCCCATTATCATCATGGCAGGAAGTATGGCGGCATGCAGGCAGACATAGTGCTGGAGAAGGAACCGAGAGCTCTGCACTCAAATCAGCAGGCAGCAGAAAGAGAATGCCATTCTGTGTATGGTTTGAGTATCTGATATCTCAAAGCCTCCCCGCAGTGACAGGACACATTTCCTCCAACAAGGCCACAACTTACAAAAAGGCCACACCTCCTAATAGTGCCACTCCCTATTTGCCTATGGGGGCGATTTTGTTCAAACCACCACATTCCGCTCCATGGCCCCTATAAGCTTGTAACCATATGATAATGAAAAATGTCGTTAAGCCAACTTCAAAACTCCTGATAGTGGAAATATTTTAATAATAAATAAATAAATAAATAAGTAAATAAATAAATAAATAAATGAATAAACAAACTCCTGATAGTCTATCACAGTATGGGTAATGTTTAAAAGTCTAAAGTTCAAAGTCTCTTCTGAGACTCATAGAATCTCTTAACTGTAATCCCCTATAAAATAAAATGCAAATCACATACTTCTGGCATATAATGGCACAAGATATACATTACCATTCCAAAATGGAGGAAAGGAAATAAAATAGCAAAATACTGGACCAAAGCAAAACCAAAAACCAGCTGGGCAAACTCCAAATTCTGCATCTCCACATCTGATGTCAAAGCACTCTTCAGATCTCCAACTCCTTTCAGCTTTTTTGACAGCAACACACTTCTCTTGGGATGATTCTACTCCGTGTTAGCAACTTTATTCATCAGGCATCCCACAGCTCTGGCATCTCCAACTTTTTGGGGTCTTCAAGGCAACGCAGCCTTCACTTTCACAGCTAGCTTCACACAATGGCCTCTGTAGGCCTCCATTCAGGGACACCACTGATACATGCCTGGCCTCAGCAGTTTTCCTTAACTGTGGGTAGAACCACATGGCCAACACTGCTGTTTGTTGGGGCTGGAAAATGGCTTCCTCCTTCAATTGCATCTTCACCAGCTTTCTGTTTACAATGACTTCCTTCACTGCCTAAGGTTGGCTATCCTGAAACTAGATCTGTAGACCAGGTTGACCTTAGGCTTAGAGATCTACCTGCCTCTGCCTTCAAGTGCTGGGATTAAAAGTATGCACCACCACATACAGCTCTAAGCGTTTTTTTTTTAATTCCTTTTCACAAATTGGAATGTAGGATCTTTCCCTGAGGTTACCCCTCTCTTTATTCCATTTAACATCCAGATTTTCTTTAATCTGTATATATTCTGGAATACAATATTTAGATACATTCTACTACCTTGTGCCCCTTTTCTGTATATGTTGTGATTTTTCTTGCTCAGCTTGCTCCTTATCATTATATTAATCAGCTTAAGAGTGAACATAATGCATACACCATAGTCAATGCTAGGCTGTTGTTAAATATCCTCTGCTGAAGCTATTAATATATAATTCTTCAATTTAGCCCCAGGCAAACTTTTTGGACAAGGGCAGAAAGCAGTCGCATCCTTCACCAAAATAGCACAAGAATAATCTCTTGGCCACATATTACTGTTCTCCTCTGAAAAGTCTTGAGCCTAGCCCCATATTTTAAGTCACCCTCAGTACCATTGTCTTCCAGGTTCCTACCATTATGGTCCATTAAATTCTGCTGAGCACATTCAGCTTCCTTTCTAATTCAAAGTGCCAAAGTCTACACTCATCCACACAAAAACATGGTCAGGCCTATTATAGCAATATCCCAATCCCTGGTACCAACTTCCATCTTACTGATTGTTTCTATTGCTACAATGAGACATCATGACTGTGGAAACTCCTTTTTCCCAACATAATATCTGTATTGATTCTTTCAGAATTTCATATCATGCACACCAATCACACTCACTTCCCAGTCCTCCAAGGTCTGCCACCTTACCCTCGTGACCTCACCCTATGAAAAGGAGGAGGAGGAATGATGTGGGAGGGTCTTCTACCTATCTGTTGCTTTCATTGGTTAATTAATAAAGAAAGCTGCTTGGCCTGATAGG
>LOJH01029686.1:0-17346 GCA_001685095.1 Ellobius talpinus
CCACAGGGCAGGGAACCCTGACTGCTCTTTGGACTAGAAAAGGAGGGGGAGGGCGGATGGGAGGATGGGGAGGGAATTGGGAGGAGGGGAGGACGTGAAATGTTTTTAATATTAATAATAAATAAATAATAAAAAATCTACACTCTAGGCAGAGCATTGTGTTTTATTTAGAGGATACTCAGTCTTCAAGTTGATCCAGCCTTATATAATGAGTTGTCACTAACCTGAGCTATATAATATGATATTGAAAATCAAAATGAAATAATGAACTTAAATAAGTAACTTATTTAATAAATAAGTAATAAAGACCTTCATGCATTAAATTATGCTCCATACAGATCTGCATGTTGAAATGTTACCCCTCCCCATATCATGAAATTTATATGATGGAGAATAAATCATTAAAGAGGAAATTAGACAAAATGCAATCATGAGAGTGGACATCTGTCCCGCTTATCCTCTTCACATGTATGAAACAGAGACTAAGACACAGAAAGATACCTATATATATATATATATATAAGATAGATGGAGCAAAAATTATCGTACAAAGGTGGATAGAGGACAGAGCCAGCCAAAGAAAGAGACCAGAACAAAGTAACCTTGAGAGTGATCTTAAAATCCTAGTCCTTAGAATTTTAGGAATATCAAGCTTTATTGCCTAAATCACAGCATCTTAAACTGAGCATCCTAAACTCTGAAACTCATGATTTAATTCTATGTAAAAGAAAATGAGCACAACCATTGTGGAGTATCAGTTTTTGCATTTGTCTTTAACAGATGGTAAATTTTTATGTATTACAAAAGCCATTTCAAAGTTTATTATACATGATTTATCACCTCTAAACATTTCATTCAATTACCTACTTTTCATACACATGTAACCAGGCTCATATAAAAACCCTGGGCAAATGGAGTCCCAAGGGAAAAATGGTGAATGCATCTTGTATTTACTTGGGTGATTATGTGATAGTACCTGCATGTGTGTGACACTTGGAGGTGGTATTAAATTGGTTTTTCTTCATATCCCTTTTGCTTCTGCACAAGCCCTTAAAAATATAGGACAACTAAACTCATTAAATGAAAGGTCATACGTTCGTATCTCAGCATTTTTTATATGTACAGCAAAAAGGTCTTGCATATCTCAATAGTGAAGTTACAATGGTAAACAAATAAAAAATTAACTTGAGATCAGGCTGAAAGGTCAAAATGGGCAGACCTTCTAAAGCTTTCAAGATACAGCAATTGACTATTCTAATCAAATTATTTATTTGTGCAGTAAGGGAATGGTGAATGTCAACTGGTTTAATATCTTTTCATTTCTGTATAAGATAGAAAAAAATATTTGCAGAGACCTTTCAAATGTAATTTTGATAGAGTGTCCGGGTTCAGCTTCAATCACCCACTCACAATTCAAAGAGTCTTTGTAGTATCCTGGCCATCCCGGTGAGAGAATTACTCCACTTGGAGCTGAAAAGTGGCCACCACATGGAGCTGAAAGAAGAAAGCACAGAACACAATAGAATTTTCAGAGTAATTTATGCCAAATCTTGTCAGTTCCAACACATATCTACTGTTCTTTGTTTTTGAGGCAAGTTCTTGTTTTTCAGCCTCTGTTACCATGGTACTTACTTTGTAGCCCCATTTAAACGACTTGCCACAACCTCTGTGCTTAGCATTCTGAGTCGTGAGGTGGTAGGTTTGTGCTACTCTACGTAGTCCAACTATGATTTTAAATAACTCCTTTAACACATTCATTAATATTGTTATAAATACTATTTTAACTGTAGAAATCCATGTAGTTAATCCTTGCTGTGATTAAGGATTTTCCTTTACAGAGGTAAAATACTTGTAAACTTGTTAAACAGCTACACTTAGGAGATTGGCTCATAGCTGGTTATCGCCAAGTCTCCAGGTGATTTCTTTCCAAAGCTTGTGTGTATCCTGTTCTTTATCTTCAGGTTGCTATGATACATACATTGTCAGTCTTTGTTTCCCTCTGAGTTTCTTCCTTGTGTTTTCAAGTTTTCTTGATTCACATTGTCTGTATTGTGAGCCTCCTTTATTCCAGAGTTGCTCTCATGATTTATACAGTTATTTGTCTAAGGATGGCCCTTATGACCTCGAATGTTGCAATGCTAAGTCCCCAGATGAGAGAACTGTTTGGGAAGGGTTAGGGGATGTGGTCTTGTTACAGGAAGTGTGTCACTGGGGTCCACCTGTGAGGTTTCAAAATCCCACACCATTTCCAGTGACTCTCTCTTTGTCTTGTGCTTGTGAATCAGGATGTGAACGCTCAGCTACTGCTCCAGTGCCATGTCTACTGCCATGACCCTTTCCATAATGGTTCTGAACTCTAACTAATGCTCTAAACTGGTAGGCCCCAAATAAAATCTCTGTTATGTATACGTTGTCTTGGCCATGATGTCTACCACAACAAGAGAAAAGTAACCAAGAGAGTTTTCAACATCAGTATTTCATCCTCTACTACCATTTCTCACCTGTTATTTTATCTTTTGACGTGGCTCACATATCAATATGCTCCATATTTTGGTTTTATCAGGTCTCCAATTTCTAGACATGTATTTTGATCTGCTTTATTTTTTACACTAAATTTAACCTCAACTTAACACTATAATTAATGTACTTTATTCTCTGTATTTCTTTAAACTCAAACACAATTGAAACCACAGAGTCAGCATTGTTAGAATTTTCTGAATATTAACATCTCCGTGTAGAGATGAATAAACAGCCTTGTAAGAGAACAACTGATTAATGTTCTATAAGTCAGAAAAGACTTAAATCATTTTCTCAAAACTGGTGCTACATTATTATCTATGGAATTGTTCAATTATATGACCATGTATCTAGTAATGTAAGTCAGAAAGTTCAGACTTTTTTTTCCTTACTTCTATTATGTTTAACTAGTAGTCCAATATCCAACCCATCCTGAAATCGATCATTAGCTTTCCAGCTACAACAGCCATCCTACTTGAAATTAGCCAAATTTCATCCCAGGAGTACCAAGGAGTATCCTATATAAAATACCTCCTTATGTTATGCACTCACAGGGCCTGTCAACCATACTGTAGCTAGAAGAATTTACCTAATGCTCTTCATTAGTTTTTCCCATGTTGAACTACATGGCCTATCTTTTGCCCAGCCTCTGACCCTCTGCCCTTCACTATACATTGGCTACATGAATATGCACTACACAAGAAATATATACAAGACAAAACTTAAATTACAAGACAGTTTTTAAAATGTACAATATTGACCAAGACAAGAAATAATCAAATATATTTCCAGGCCTCAGAACAATAGAAACTATCCCTTTAATACTGTTTCTTAGTTTTATTAAAAGGTGGTGAGGGGGTTGTTTTATTATCTGTTAAGCAGGCATCCTGATGTGTGGCTGTGGTACAGCCAAAAGTATCCCTGAGACCGCGGGCCACCTAAGTTGCTTAGCAAGACTTTGTTATAAAACAAAAAAAAACCCAAACAAACTAAACAACCAAATTTTAACTTATTGTTTATGTTTTTCTTTGCTGATTTTTCCTCTCTGTTTTATTTTATTCTAAACATACTATCTTTGGATACTAATTTTATTCCTGTTATTCTTAAATATCTTGAAACAAGACAAATAAGATAGTAAATGTACAAAGCCTTAGAAAAAGAATTCTCTATAAAACACCCAGTTGAGCAGAGTTTTTATTGGTTTGGTGTTCGTTTTTGTTGTACAGACATATGATATAGCATCTGGCTTGAATAAAGTAATTTTATGTGAAATTATTAAACATGCTATTTGTATGAGACTGTTCATTAATAAACCAAATACCATTTATTAACTGAGTCCAATATTGCTTCCTAAAAGCTTTCTAAGAAGACCATTGTCATGAGGATTACTTGCTCTTCCAGTTGAATGACATATACTTTAATTATTTCATGTAGGGTTGTTATATATTTCAAATATAAATCTATGTTCACAATAGTCATTTAAATCTCCATAATTGAAAAGACAGCAGGGAGTATTTCACTTAGAGAAGGAGCAGAGGATGTGAAGTACATTTGTCAGAAACCACTATTATGTCATCAACTCAAGTTGTTCTCTAAAAGCATTGATGCCTTCATTCAGTAAATGAAGTAATTAGTCATAAAATTAACAGCTGAGACAGGGGCCAAAAAGTTGTCAAAAAGTAAAGCGTCAAGAGGCACTTTGTCTGACCCCCTCCATCCTAAGAGGGAGCGCGAGAAATGGGTGGGTTTCCTTAAAAAAATTGTAACAGAAAGATGTCTCTGTGTCTTCTGAAAGGTCACTCCTGAGGAGAGCCCTTACTCAGTGATCGTCCGTCATCCTGCAACACTCATCACATACACTGAAGTAGATTCTCTCCATTAGCATTCCAAAGGCCCGAGAATAGACAGACACTGTAGAAGATCTGAAGTCAAAGAAGAGAGAGGTTTGCGTGCTAGGGCAATCAGAACAAATCTCTTGCTCTGAGGGGTTGCCCAGCAAAAGCCAGGACAGAGAAATTGCAGGGCAGCAACCACAAAGAACCCTGAGTGCTCAAACACACAAAGAGAAGACGTAAGTGAGATGGGAACACGGAAGAGGACAGGAGAATAAATGCAGAAAGCAGTGCAGGTTTGCAAACAGTCGACAATGCGGCAGAAGCGAAATGCGTTTCCAAACCAGCACCTGGTAATATTGATAATGTTTATAAGATGGATAGCATT
Organism: Ellobius talpinus; assembly: GCA_001685095.1. Taxonomy (NCBI): domain Eukaryota; kingdom Metazoa; phylum Chordata; class Mammalia; order Rodentia; family Cricetidae; genus Ellobius; species Ellobius talpinus. The sequence goes on from LOJH01029686.1 coordinate 4,738, forward strand.
TATGAAAAGCTCGCTTTAATATGAGTGATAATACAAAAGAAAAGCCATTAGTTGTCTAAGCATTATGATTTGATATAGCATTCATATAAAAAATAGTGTATTGTGTGATAATTCTCTTTCAGGCAGCACTCAATTTAATTACTGTTGAACAATATCATTTGACTTACCCTAAGTAACAGCAATGAAATAACAAATTTTACATACTTATTATTTCCCACAAATGCTCAAAAATTAATAGACACTGTTGATACTTAAGAAATACATATATGTTTTATACCTAAATACAGAATTTAATGAAAGAAACTATCTCTGATTGGAAAAAGAAATTTTGGACTATTTACCAGGAAAGAACCTAAAAGCATAAGGAGCTCTTTTTAAAAACCCACTTAGTAACTTATTCATTCATTCATTCATTCATTCATTCATTCATTCATTCAATCATGCTGTTTATGCAACATACTAATAACTTTTAAATTTGTTTCTATTTGCCCAGGGGTATTAAAAGACACCTCCTGGACCAGGGAAAGTGACACGTATCTCTAATAGCAGCTTCTTTGATTTGGGGGTCAGTGACGACAGAAACAAGAGTATTTATTGCACTTACTTCCACAGCCAGGTTGGGCTGCACAGCAAGGCAGAGTGCGGTGTAGGCAACAAGCAGAGGGAAATGAAGGAACAAATGAAAACAAAAGAGAAAAATAAAGCAGAAGAGCTAGTTCAGTTGCTGGTACTGTGCATGGTTACCGTGAAAACCTGGTACTGTACATGGTTACTGTGAAAACCTAGTACTGTGCATGGTTATCGTGAAAACCTGGTACTGTGGATGGTTATCAAGAGTGAAAGCCTGCATTTAATTCCTAGCACTGCACTGTCTAGTTGTAATGTTATTCTATAATCCCAGCATGTGGAAGGTAGAGACAGATCAACAAGAAACTTAAGGTCACCTTTAGCTACATAGACAGTTTAAGGCTTGTTTGGGATACATGAGACCCTGACTCAGAAAGACAGGTTGGGGGGGGTCATTGCTACTTTGAACAATTTTAGGTATAAATCTTATAAATAATTTACATATTATCAATCAAAGATTTGACAGGAGTTATTCTGACTGCACAAAACTTTGAAAGTGTTAAGTTAGTTAATATTTCTTTCTCACAAAGATGCCATGGATCTGATTTTTGTTTTGGAAAAGAAAAAGAAAACAATAAAAATAATGAAGTCCTATGAAAGAAACATGCTCACAGAGATACGTAGAGAACACAAAAGATTTGGAGATGATATTTAATTTGATCTTTTAAGGAGGATAAGATTTCTGGAAAGAAGAGATGAACGATCCTGTACATCTGAACATGAAGTTAACAGTGTGAAGGTATGTAGGACTGAATAAGGATAAACAAAGGAAAAAATTGTAGAGCTAGGTTGAGGTTTCTGTTTGATGGCTCATGCATGTACAACACATTTGTGAGATCAGAAAGGATACTTTTCAAAAAAAGTTAAGAAAGACTTAATCAGTATCTGACATGAGGCTATTATTGCAGGAAAAAGCTAAATTATGTACTTAGAATGTAAAGTCAAAAATATTTCTTGGTGGCCCAATGTGACATAAAAATGTAAAAGAACAAAATATGTTCCTTATATCACTGTCATATAAAACAGAAGATGCTGATTTCATTTAAAAGTAACGGAGAACTCAAAGCACACTGGAGTTATACATAAAAGTCAATACCATTTAGTGCTAAACTTAGAGAGCATGCTGGTTAGTTTTATATTATTTCAATTAGTGATTGATTGGGAGGGTGCAGCCCACTGTGGATGGTGCTACTCCTTTGGTGGTGTTTTGGGTTCTATAAGGAAGCAAGCTGAGGATGCCATGAGGAGAAAGCCAGTAGGCAGCACCCCTCCATGACCTTTGCATCTGCTCCTGCATCCAGGTTCCTGCCAAACAAGTCTTTCCCTCCAGCAATACAGCAATGGTAACTCTAATCAGGACAAAGAGTATGTGAAAAAATTAATATATTTATTGGAGCTCTTTTCATAGGTATCATTATCATAGGCTATGTTAAAGCTTTAATGTGAATATCCTTTATATCCACATTAAAGGTGAATATTGAGGAAAATAGAGTGCTAGGGTATGCAGTCCTTTGTAAAATGTTTTTTAATGTAAAGTTAAATATTAGTCAATAGCCATTATATCACCAAATGTACGATGGACTTTTTGTTTGGGTCTTTGTTGATCCTAAGCATGTAAATCAAGAAGCTAGTAATAGTCAAAATAACTCCTAGATTTTAAAAAGCTGCAACTTCAGTCTGAGGAAGTATTAGAGACAGCCCTATGGCCCGCCTCCTGTGGACTTGCAACATTTACTTTAGAAACCATAAATTACTCTCTCTCCCTTTGAGATACAAATCTCCCCACAGTTAATCAGACTCTCACAATTTTCACAGCCCAAGAATTATGCCTCTCATCTTGAACATCATCACCAGCCGTTTGCCTAATCTCAGTGGGAGGGTAGGAAATCACTTCATTAAGTTCCGGTGAGGGTGCATAAATGAGCTAATCACACTGGACATCTTCCTGTTTACCTTCCCCAGCAGTTTTCTACAAGTTCACACCCGGGCTTAGGAATCTGTCTGAGCAGTTAACTTCCATCTCCCCTCTTTATCATGGTGATGCGGAATAGCCTGACAAAATGAAGTTATAGACTATTTACTTAGAAAAGTGAATTTTGTTTTCCCTCTTTTCTCGTTTTAAATCTGAAAATTTTCATACAATATCTGATGCGATAGGACTCATGGGCCTAGGTAATTGTGGAGATTAGATGTAATCAAAATCTTTAAATTACAAGTTAAGAACCACTTCCATATTAAGTTTATAGAATTAATTTTCTAAGAAAAATATTTATTTAAGTAATGCTTACTAACTTTAATTTTAGGGGAGCAGAAGATTGATGGAAAGCGAGGCTAGGCCATTCTGCTCAAAGGTTTTTAAATATAAGTAGATGCTTCTAAAGACCAGGCTAACAACTTTATTGCAGTCATTTCCACTCATTTTTGATAAGAAGCTTTCTGTCTGCTACATTTCATAATTTATTATCTGCTGTAAGTTTTTTTGAAAGAAAATCTGCAATCATGAATATGCCCTCCATAGACATATGAAAATTAAAGGTTCATTTTATTATTTTTATGTGTGTGCATGTGTGTTTGTGTGAGTGAATAGCATGTGTAAGTGGGAGCCTGCGGAAACCAGAAGACAGGATCCAATTCAATAGGCATATGTGAGCTGCCTGACACATGTGTTCTCATCTGTAGTTAGATTCTCTGATAGGATCAAGTGCTGTTAACCACTGACTTGTCTCTACCGTTTTGAGAGAATTTATTCCTGGTAGGTTAATGTAGTCAACATGAAATATATTAAATTCATGCTTGAGCTCAGAGTGAGATTCTAGATACACAAGGGAAATAAAGCAAGGCTCCAGAGAAGGGATAGAAAATTTCCTGAAGAGGGGGAGGGACTGGGGAGGTGCCAAAGAATGGTTTAAAGTGTATACAGAGGAGAGAGATTGGTGGTGAAAAATATTACCGTGAGAGGAGAAAAGATAATGACACCTGTGCTTTCTAGCTCAAGAGAAGCAAAAGTTCACATAAATTTGTGGAGGTTTTCTTTCTTCTTTTTTTGAAGAAATGTTGTGGAATATTATTTTAAGGTGTGTCATGTTCATTTATGCCTTGGAATGTTTGTTTAATGATGCAAAGATGTGTTGCATTCATTTATGTTGCATTTGTTTGACTTTGTGAAAGCTGTGTTGCTTTGCCTGTCTTAAATATCTATGGGTCTAATAAAGAGCTGAATGGCCAGTTAGCTAGGCAGGAGAGAGGAATAGGTGGGGCTGGCAGGAAGAGAGAATAAATAGAAGAAAAGCGAGGAGCAAGAAAACGGAGAGGAGGATGCCAGGGGCCAGCAACTCAGTAAAACATCTAGCCACATAATAAGAAGAAAAGAAAGAGTTATAAAACAGAGAAACGTAAAAACTATAAGAGGCAAAAGATAGACAGGATAGTTAAATTAACAAAAGCTAGTTAGAAATAAACCAAGCTAAGGCTAGGCCCTCAAAAGTAAGAGTAAGTCTTCTTTTATATTACTTAGGAGTTGGGTGGTGGATGCTCAAAAGGCAAAGACTAAGAAACAATCAACTACAGAGGAATTATAAAATGGAAGTATTTAAAAATGTGTGGGTATCTAGGAAGCTTGTTAAAATGTAGGTTTTCAGAATAAGTTCTACTGTTGTAAACAGGATCCCAAATTCACAATATTAACAAAAAGGCCTGCTGTGTTGCTTCAGGCTATTTTATTGTTCATATGCTATGGACCTCATGAAAATACAGAGGAGGATATTGAAAAATATGTGTGTGTGTGTGTGTACCTCAGAGATCTCTTGAATGCTGTCTCTCTCTAGTTGCTAAAAAGTAAAGGACTATTGCAACATAAATAAGAAATATCCACCATAGGGTCATAGATTTGAACCCTTGGTCCCCAGTTGTCGTTGCTGTTTGTGAAGTTTGTAGAAGCTCTTGGAGCTAGAACTTTGAAGGGGGGATAACGCTTTAGGGGATGGTTTGAGGTTTTGTAGCCTGGCCTTACGTCCTTTTGTCGTGAAGTTCTGACTGTCAGTCAGTCCTCAAGCGCCTTGTCTCTTCCACACCACAATGAACTGTATCCTTTCCGGATGTATAAGCCAGGATGAGACATAGCTTTCCTTAACATGTGTTTGTCAGAGTGTATTTGAGAAAAAGAACAGAAAAGCCAACAGTGAAGGGAATAATTTGGATATATTAGTGAGATACTGCTTGTAGCTATACTTGTGGTGATATTTTGTTTATGCTTTAACAAATAAAGCTTGCCTGAAGATCAGAGTGTGGAATTAGGTACTAGTTAACCATAGAGGCTGGGCAGTGGTGGCACACACCGTTAGTCCCATCATCTGGGAGGAGGAAGCAGGAAGCTCAGGAGATCAGAGCCACACTGGGCTACACAAGCTTTAGCAAGTCTGAAAGAGAAACAGAGTTCACACCTTAGACCCCAGCACTTGGGATCTCACACCTTTAATCCCAGCACTAGGAAGTGGAGAGAGTGATACAGCTGATCAGAGAGAGAGATATAAGGTGGGAGGAGACAAGAACTGAACCCTTTTTGGTTTTAGGATTTTATCATGGTAAGAACTCTAGTGACTGGGTGCTCTGCTTCTCTGACCTTTCAGCTTTCATCCCCCAATATCTGACTCTGAGTTTTGATTATTATGAACAATTAGAATTTGTGATACATTTACCCTTCTCATTTTGCAGCAATGAAAACAGCAGGTGAGAAAAACAAGGAAGACCGAGCTAATTTATGCAATTTAATTTTTATAACGCATAAAATCTGTTATAAATAATTTGTATTCAAACATTGGTTCTTTTCTTTATTTTTACAACAATGGAACACACTCAAAATACACAATATACTTTAAGACCCACATTACTCAATTTTTTCAGACAGAATTCATATAAAATTCTCTTCAATAAGAGTTGTTAGGAAGTTAGAAGGGTCACAACAAAGGGTGATGTCAGTGTCTAGGTCATACTTGAGTTCTCACAAATGGAGGAGTAAAGCTGAGTTCTGATTGTAAGTTTGACAATGATTAATTTAAAACAAACAAACAAAAAATAAAAGCATTTCCAGCATTTGGTGAGAGAAGATGACCCTTTTGTGGAGAGGTGCCTGATAAACTCAACACCTCACATGATCATACACTAATGCCTCCACTTTCCTGCCTTCCTTTAATTTGCTTTATATTTGGAGTTGAGGTAAATGATCATTAGATATGTCAATCATATACACATTGGATGATGATTCAATGAAATTAAAGAACATTCATATTTAAACTATCATTAAAAAGATGAAGCTATATTCTCAGAAATGGAAGAGTTTGAGTATCCCTGAATCTTGAATATTAATTCCACTTCTCTTTCATTTGTCAAGTTTCTTCTATTCCTTTTTCAAACTTAGGCTAGGAAAAATTTGAAGATAAACTCTGCAGATGGCTATTATTTGTTTCCTTATGCTAGTCCTACAAATGAAACTCACTATTATATAAACAAATGTATAAAAAAGGGATTCTTCCTTTGAGATAAATATGTTTACGTGTGAACAGCTATTGTATTAGAATTAAATATCAGTTCTGATATACACAAAGAGTTGTTGCTCTAATTGTTTCTTCAAAAGAACTCTGCACAGAGAGCATCGTTCGTACAGAAGGGCTTCCTTTCCTCTTTGGCTGATTGAAATTCAGGAGAAAACCCCTTATCTTCAATGAGGAAGTTCATCAGGCATGCAAGCCCTGCCATGTCCCCAAACTGGTCTCTAGGGACTTCAGTTCCATCCTATTCATTCTGAAAATTTTCTCAGATATCTCACTAGGGAGTAGGAGGGAACATAAGCCAGAGTAATTCAGGGAGATCTATTCTGCGCACAAGGCAGTTTTTGCTTGAGTAAGCATTTTATGGAGCATTGTAAAACCATTAGAGCAAAAGACAAAACATGGTTTCATTCTCACTTTTTTCCCCTGACTTCTGCTTCAAATACACACTGTCAAATAGCCCTCTTCATAAAAACAAATATGTTGGGAATATACTCTAACTTTATAACTACTATAACCATTTTTAAAATTTTATTCTCAAACCCTTTGATTTCTTTTATCCATTCATCTAAGACACCTTTCTGAGTAGTGGTGAGAACTGTATTGTGGGAAAGCCCCCACACGCTGATTCTCAGTCTTGCTCTTGAAATAGAGACCAGGCAGCCTCTTGCACATTTTTTTCTTTCTAGTTTTCCTTTGTGGGAAGAATAAAGGCTAGTAAGTAGGAGATCATGCCCCAGTAGTGGTGCTACCGAGTATTAAAACTGTTGCTGTCACATTAAGAGAATTAATGAGTCTTTTGTTAAAACAAAGAATTAGGAGAGAGGTCTTTCAATACTTGATAACCCAATAGAGTAAACTCAACCATTTCTAGGTACTACTTTGCTCCCAGATCTTCTGATAAATCTGTGATCTCTTCTTGTATGCCATTTATTAAGAAGTCAATAGCAGGTGCCTACATTGGTACTTGGTTAATGCAGAACACTTACATCTTTAATTGTCAAACTGTTGGAACTACAGGGCTCTGACTGTCTCTTGCTTGCCAGCTATTTAAAATTTTCTTTTCCACTGTTCATTATCCATGAAAGACATAGCTATCTGTAAGCTGATGAATAAGCAGACATGTGCTTGGCAACTGTGCCTTTCTTTCACACAATGGATCTACGTTTTCCATGAGCAAGTCTCCTGAAGGGCTTGCATTCAGGTGGGATTGCAGATGGACTTACTATCATCTACTCTACTACACAGGACTGAATGAAAACCTCAATACCCCATGAACCTAACAGTTACAAAAAGAAAAAAGATACACCAGTTTATCTTAAATCCTTATCTTCAGTTTAAATGGGTTGAGAATGAAGTACCCAAACTTGTTGCTGATAGAGAAGAGTCTCTAGAACTCCATTGTCCGTGGAGGAATTTAACATATTTTTTCTTTAGCTTTATTATTAATAGGAACCTAGGAACACTGGCTTCGATTCTAGTCACATGTTAGTATTGTTTTTCTGGTTAGAAAGTCTTCAAAGACCATATTGTTGAAATTGAAATTAATTGAAATTATTATGAGACTTAACAAGAGGCAACTTTCTATCCAGTCAGTTTTAAATTAGCATCTTAATTAAATTACTAGCTTTGAGCCAAGATAATTATGCAATTCTTCCAATACATTTCATTAAATGAAATCCTCTTTATCTATACAAAAGCTTGATGATTATTTTATGCCTAATCCTATTCAAGATCATGATCACATAACCAGAAAGGCCAATATGCCATTTTTATTTTTACTGGGAGTTTTCTTTAGATTAGAGGGCACAACTGACTACCTTGTAATTGGTAGAGGCTATTAACGATATGGAGGAAATACATATATATGGGAGTCTTAAGAAATCTAGACCAAAACATATTATGAGGAAATAAATAGGTTCAGATACAATGAGACATAATCTACCTCTAAATTTAAATTACAAACCTCAATATGTGCCTGAGATTTTTTTTAGGAAAACTCAAGTATGCTCCAAGCAGAACTCAGAGATATCAGCACAAAAGTGTTATATAAAGTTAGATATTGGATAAAAATCTTTAATAAAGTGATCTGAACAGTAAAATATTCAAAACAGCTCTTAAATCATTACCAACCAAGAATAAGGGTAGAGGTAAAGAATGAGAAAAGGAAGTAAAACTGTTCCACAATAATATATTTAATTAAATGAAATTTAGTTTTTTTGTATTTATGTCACTAAGGTTTACATAATTTAAGAATTCAGCCATTAAGACAATTTGATTTTTAATTATTGTCTTAATTGGGTTCTATTGCTGTGACAAAACACCATGATCAGAAGCAACTTGGAGAGAAATGGGTTTATTTTTGCTTACATTTCCACCTCACAGTCTGGTGAGGGAAATCAGAGAAATAACTGAAGACTGGAACCCAGGGCCAGAAAAAGCCAGGGTCATGGGTGTGTACTGCTTTGTGGTGATATTTTGATTGTGTTATAACAAGCAAAGCTTGCCTGAGGATCAGAGTGTGGAGTGAGCTACTAGCTAGTCATAGAGGCCAGGCAGTGGTGACACACACCTTCAATCCCAGCACTAAGGAGGCAGAGGCAGTAGGATCTCTGTGAGCTCAAGGCCACCCTGAGCTACAGGATATTGAGCCAGTCTCAAAGAGAAACAGAGTCAGGCAGTGGTGGTTCACACCTTTAATCCCAGTACTTGGGAGTCACATGCCTTTAATCCCAACACTAGGGAGGTGGAGACAGGAAGGGGTAGGATTGGGGTGAGGAATATAAAGCAGCAGGAGACAGGAGATCAGGATTCAGTCTGAGGTTTCATATAGAAAGCATTCAGTCTGCGGACCTGTAGAAACAGGATACCACATTCGGGTTGAGAATTTCAGAGAGGTAAGAACTAGTGGCCAGCTGCTTTGTTTCTCTGATCTTTCGGCATTCACCCCTAATATCTGATTCTAGGTTTTTATTATTAGGACCAATAAGAATTAGTGCAACAGTGCTTACTAGCTTGCTCCCCATGTCTTGATCAGAATAATTTCTTATACACTTTTCAACCATATGCCCAGATATGACATTACCTACAAGAGTTGTATGTTGCCATAATTAATCATCAATCAATAAGAGTACTTGAGGTATTTTTCAATTGAATTTTCCTTTTCCCAAATGATTATAACTTATGTCAAGTTGACATAAGACTAGCAAGCATTGAACTATAAAATATATATTTCAGATTGTATATATTATAATACTCTAATTATACTATTGTATATAAAAAATTATATTATCGATAATTTCTAAGTAAATTCTCATTTTCATTCTGCATATAAACTCCCTCATGTTTCTGACTTCTTGACTGTGATTCTGTAACATTCCTTATTTTTTAAATTGACATTAACCAAAAGATATAAATTCTTATACCAAGGAAGGATTACTTTCTGTGTTTGCAGCAGAGAAAAGAGAACTAATTTACGTTCAATTACCTTGTTTTTTAAAAGAGAAAACTCGAGGTGAGCTAGAGTTCATTATTTGAAACCTTGAGGATAACTTGTTTAATTTTAAGTCTCTTGGTGTGATACCTCTTTTAACTTGTCTTCAAATACATTAGCTGGTTTATTACTGGAAAGTATAGAAGCCAGCATTTATAAAGTCAGAAAGTACCTTGAAAAGATATGACAAAAAGTTTTCTCCTCTTTTAAAAACACATTATTTTATGCAGTAAGGGAGAGAGTGCTTCCACTTAGTATGCCACAGGACAGGATCTCAAATGACAATACTATAATGGGGTGAACTCATCATCCTATGGGTTAAGGGCCAGCAGTGTGTGTGCTGCTTTAACTTAGGGTCTTCATATAATGTAGGAGTTCTGAGCACATATAAGAAGAGCATATTATAGATAAGGGAAGAAAAAACTGATTAAAGAGGCAATTGTGTAAGCTTGGGGGTGAAGAGAAAGATAAATTGGTGATGATGATTATCTCAAGTTTTATTGTACATTGATTGTAAGGGTAGTTTAGGGAGATACATAGAGTGAGTAGGCACTGTCAAGGAGACGCCATGTAGCTGCCGAAGAAGAAGGACACGCCAAAAACTTACCAGTAGGGCACAGCCTTGCAGTGAAACACAGATTATTAGAAATGGGTTAATGTAAGGTATAAGAGCTAGCTAGAAATACACCTAAGTGATTGATTAGTCAAGCACTGTTGTAATTAATACAGTTTCTCTGTGATTATTTGGGTCTGGATGGTCAGAAAATAAATGAGCAGTCTCCTTTTACAAAATGGTGCCCAGCATTTGACAATGTACATCTACATAAATCCTAAGAGAACTTTAACATAAAAGGGCTTCTAGACCTACGGAAACAATTGTCAGCTGGAGAGCATTTTTTCAGTGTTTTGCTGGAAGTAAATGGAGACAAAGCTTGTCTAAGAAAAGGCTTCCTTAGAAGTTTTTGCATTAGCAGCAAAAGCTGAACGACCCCTTCAAGAATTAGCTTTCTGGTTTGTGCTAGTGCAGTTCCAGAGCTCTTAAATGGGATCTCTGAGCAGCATCATAGAAATTGCTTAATGACAACATAGACCTGCTGTGTCCCAGGACCTGGAGCAGTGAGCATGGCTTGCAGAGGTAATGAAGATATCTCTGCCATGTCGGACAGGGTGGAGCCAACAGGCAGTGTCATGGAGTTGGTCCTTGCCATTTCCTCAACATTTAAAAAAGAGTGTACTTGGTCAGAAAATGATTACAGATACACAATAAAGAAAGATTCAGATGAATAAGACCTATGAATGGGTCACAGTGTTGAATAAATGTACATAGGCTTGGGAGAGAGAAGAAAAAGTGTGTAGAGGGATAAAAAGAAATAGATTTTAAAAATAAAACAAAGTCATTAAAGAGACAATAAAAGTCATATAAAAGAATACAGACAGTCATAGATTAAAGATGTAAAGAAAAATAAGTCACATAAAGATGGAAAAAACGTGGAGAGTCTGGATTATTGTATATTATTGTGTTTTTTTGAATAATTTGACTGCAGAGAGATATTTGATTCTGAGGGTTGCTAAGTTAAACCAACACACACATTATGTATATATATATATATATATATATATATATATATATATATAATCTTAACTTCAAAATTTGAATCTAAGGATATGTTACTTTGGAAAAGAGGATCTGCTTTGTTTCCACAGAAGATGAGAACCTATGAATTTCTTGCAGGCTAATGTAGTTTGATAGAACAAGAACCCTCGAAAGGTCTCCTTGAACTCTAAAGATCCTTCACCCAACAAATAGTGGGGAACAATTTGGAGAAAACAATGCCCAAATTTCCAAAATGATAGTTTATAAATCTTTGTTTTCATTTACACAGGGTATGATATATAGATGAATACTTTGCATTGGTGTGGATCTTGGTCTATTGAGTATTTCCACTATTGTTTAAGGTATTGTGTTTATGTAGCTCATTTAAAATGTAATGTATAATTAAAAATTAACGATCAATATATAGTAATCTACAATAGTAAAACTTGTAGTCATGTTAGGTTTTATAGATATACAGAGATATATTTCAGTTAGATAGTTAATCTTCAACACTTCAAAGACCTACAGAATACAGCATTTAAAATGTTTTAAGAACTTAGACTTTTCTAGACAGTGAGACCTGTATGCTTCTGGCAGCACCAAGGAGCATCTACTTCAGGAGGATGATGGGCCTTGAAGAGGCTTGTGAAGGAGTTTGCTAGCAATTTGGGCAAGAAACTGTTCTTGCCTGGACAGATTGATAACATGCTGTATAAACTGGACATGCAGGACCCCCAAAAATGATTGCTGAACTTGTCTAAAGAAGGTGAGACAGTTCTTCAGCATCCCTGCTTCATGAAAGAGTCAGCCAGACATCTTGCAGGACCCATAAGAAAGTGACTGACAAATTGTTAATATAGGTGGAACAGTCTTTCAAATTTCCTGCTTCATGGACAAATCTACCAGATACTGTGGGCCTGTAGTCTAAAGATGGATGTCCCAATATTACAGAAAAACTTTGGGTGACTGGCTAGAGAGTGAGATATCTCTGTCAATTTCAGAGTTTTGAAAGTTACTGACAATGCACTTCCTGTTTACTTAGGTAATGTTTTATCTTTCTGGGGTCTTTGATGGAGTTGAAGGCTAGATAGTTATGATTATAGTTTTCCTTAGTTATGACAAAAGATAAATTAAATATAAAATTGTAACTATAATTCTTTCTTGATATCTGTTTTATTATATGTAAATTTACATTAAAGTTAAAACCTTCCTTGTTATTTAGGCAGAAAACGGAAGATGATGTGGGATGCCCCTCTATATGCTGTGCATTAATAAAGAAGATTTTTGGCCAATGGCTTAGCAGAGTAAAGCCAGGTGGGAAATCTGAACATATATATATATATATATATATA
>LOJH01029687.1:0-17345 GCA_001685095.1 Ellobius talpinus
CCTATCAAAAGGCCAAGGTAGTTTCTTTATTAACCAATGAAAGTAACATATAGATAGATGATCCTCCTACATCATTAGAAAATCCCAAGCAATGTTTGTGGAATCAGTAAATATTATTCACCCCCAAAAGAAAAAAACTGTCAGTATTATACTTACTAGAAACTGAAGGCCGAACAAGAAGTAGCTTCCTCAAGGCTTCACAATGATTTAAAGCAACAACTAAGCTAGAATTCTAGACCTGATGAGCCTCTGATTCTAGTATTGAACTCCTACCCATCTAGCTCACTGGATTTGTGTTACAGTATAAATCCATTTTATACATTTGGGAATATGGGTTCTCCATGTAGACATAAAGTCCTCCATCTTCTCAAACTTTTAATAACAGCTCTACAGTCAAACATTAGGACATTAATTAGGCAGCAAACACTATCTGGTTGTGCTGTGGAGTCCTGCATGAGAAGTGAGGGTGGAAAATGACGTTCATTCATGAGTAACAGCCAAGAGTCAGAAGTGAACAAGGAAGTGTGGATTCCAAAGCAATGCAGCAGGGAGGTGTTCTAGCTTCTTTTATTTTGTGGTGGTAAAATGCCAGCCACAGAATAGGAAGAAAGGATTCCGCTAAAACTTAGAGGTTACAGTCCCTGATTGCCCAGAAGTCAAAACAGTACTTCAAAGCAGACAGTTATATCACATCTGAAGTCAAGAATAAAGAAAAAAATATTCATGCTTATTGCTCAGCTGTATTTCTCTTTTCTTATATAATTCAGAAATGCTGCCTGAGGAATAGTGTTGCCCACAGTAATCAGGGTCTTCCCTCATCAATTAACAACAATGACAGTACCTGGGTAGCCATTCACACAGGGCAGATTAATATAGACAATCCCAAACCTAATCAAGACAATCACAACCTAATCTCGAGAATCCCAACCTAATCTAGACATCCTAAACCTTGTCTAGATAATCCCACCCTTATCTAGACAATCCCTCATCCCTCCTCAGCATTCTGCTCAGATTATTTTAGGTTGTATTGAGTTGATAATTAAAATTAGTACCGTCATAAGAGAGAATTTGTCTTTCAGAATCTAGTAAACAGGGGCTGTGAATCTCCTTTCCTCATTATTAAGAGGTAAGTTATTAGCCACATCGACATCACGGACACGTTTGTGAACGTCAAAAATATATAACATCCCAATGATATTTGTCAGTTTGGTCTTGGCTCAGAGCATTGGTATTCCTTACTGCGAGACGTAAAATGAAAAAATGCTTATCCAGGATCGAGACATTTCATGTTACCCAAAACATAAGAAAAATTTCGCATCATAGAGCACAAAATAATTTATCATCAATCAGGGTTGTATATTCAAAGAAGTGATCTGATATGAAAGATGTTTCTTATTTAGTGTCTACTGAGATCAGAACTCAACATCCTGCTTCCAAAGCTCAGGCCATGATCTTTTTTCTTTATAAAACAAACCCCATCATCCTGTGCCAAAACTCTCTGGTAAGTATGTATGCATTTAACAAGTAGAGGAGACTCCCCACCCTGCCCCCACTGACTAATCAAAACTGTTTCTTACTGTAGATAAAATTTCACCAAAGAATGTCTGGAAACTGGAGAAATGTATTCCTTACTCTAGTATATCAAAGTGGTTTGGGTATCTCTCTGTATTTTAGTCAAAGATGTATGTTGCCCAAAAGGAGGCAACAAATTGAATGTACGTCTTCATAAACCCTATTTGTGAAAGTGTATGTCTAGGTGTGTGATGGCTAATTTTTATGTCAACTTGACACAAGCTAAAATCATCTGAGAGAAAGAACTCCAACTGTGAAAATGATTCTAAGACATCAGGCTATCCTCAGACATGTAGGACATTTTTTAAAAATTAATGACTGATGTAGGATGAACTGGTCCATTGTGGATGGCACCAACACTGAACTAGTAGCCTGTTGTCGGGGTTTCTGTCCTGCCATGTTCACCGCAGTCATTAAGTCCCAAAGAAATCACATAATTCATAACACTCTTAAACTTAGTTCAAAGTACAAAGTCTCTTCTGAGATGCATGGCAATCTCTTAACTGTAATTCCACTGTAACATCAAAATCAAAAAAGCAGATCACATACTTCCAACTTATAATGGTTCAGTATATACATTATCATTCTAAAACACAGGGAAGGAAGCACAAGAAAATATTGGACCAAAGTAAGACCAAAAACCAGCTGGGCAAATTCCAAACTCTGCATCTCTATGTTTGATGTCAAAATACTCCACATTTCCAATTCCACTGAGCTATTTTGACTGCAACACACTTCTTTCTCTTGGGCTGGATTCACTCACTATTAGCAGCTCTCACCAGCAACTATCCCATGACTCTGGCATATATAACATCTTGGATTCTACAAGGCAATACAGGCTGCAAATTCTCAGCTTCACACAATGGCCTTTTTACCAGGCCTCCCTGATAAATGCCTGGCCACAGACACTGTCTTAGGCTGGAAGGAAAGTTCTATAACCCATTTCTTCTATCTTTAACTCTAAAGCCAGAACCACATGGCTAAAGCTGCTAAGTTATGCTGTTTAATGGGGCTGTAACGTAGCCCCCTTGTTTAATTAAATCTTCATTAGCTTTTTGTTTTTCTTTAGGGCCTAAGATTGATTGTCCTGAAACTCAGAGATCCACTAGCCTCTGTCTTCCTAGTGCTGAGATTAAAGGTGTGACCCACCATACATGGCTCTAAATTTTTCTTTAGTTCCTTTCCACAGGTTGGAAACTTAGCTGGGTGTGATCTTTCCCTAAGGCTACCACTCCCTTCATTCCATTTCTTAATCTGTTTCTCTCCTGGAACATAGGATTTAGAGCCATTCCACTTCCTGGTGCTCTTTTTCTCCCCAACATGTACTTTTTGCAATTTACCATGCTCAGCATGGAGGGGAGCATGGCAGCCTCCAGGCAGAGGTGGTGCTGGAGCTGAGAGTGCTACATCTTAGCAATAGGCAATAGGAAGTTCACTGACTATCACACTGAGGGAAGTGCAAATGGAAACTGCACTTTCGTTTCCCGGCCACCAAACCCGAATGATCACACATAAATTCTATTAATTACAACACTATTGGCCAATGGCTTAGGCATATTCTTATCTAGCTCTTGCATCTTAAATTAACCCAGCTTGAGAAAAAGAGCCCTCAAAGCCTGACTTCACACAGACATGCTTCCTCCAATAAGGCCATACTTGCTAATAGTGCCACTCCCTTTTGGGGCCATTTTCTTTCAAACCACCACAGTGACCATTTTAAATGCTTATGAAACATTGATGGTAAAGAGTGATATAGAAGAAAAAGTAGGATTTGTATTAAGCCTTCAGATTTATAAGAATTCCAAGGATTTCAAAGGCAGTATAAAATACAGGATAAAACTACTTTGTTTTTTGGATCCTAAGTTTTCTTTTTAGGTAACTTATTTCTCAATTTTTTTGAGATATGTATTGAAATTACAGATATCTATCTTCCTAAGACATATTCCAATGGGCTTAATTATCTCATTGAAACTTTCAAAATTAACATTGTTCATCAAATAATTAAGATACAGCTGCTCACACCCTCAGTAGCTAGTAAACATACCATAAGAGCTCAGGAAGGCAAAAGCTTTCAAAATCTTTGGTAAATATTCAGCTCTTATTTCAGGTTGCAGTGTGTTCTCTGTTAGGTACAAAAAGACATGCATAGCTATTTCAGGGCAACTACAAATCCACTTAGTCATCTTCCTTCCTGCCTCAGACATGAGGAATGGAGAAAGAACCCAGCAAAGCCATTTGGCCAAGGAACTTACACCTATAAAACAGATGTCAGAAACTCTCAGTGTGTTAAACACTCATAACTCATTAGTGTTTTCAGTAAGTGCATAGAACTGAATCAAAACTCTAACACAATGTAAGAGTTTCTATTCAAAAGTCACTAGGTGGTTTAGACTTTCCACTGAGATCCACAGCTCTATTAGAGTTAATGCAGAAAGTGACTCACTCTGTGAAAGTACAGAACCTTATGAGAAATTTCAACTCGATTCCAGAAGCTCACAGGAGTCATCTCTATTTCATTGTTATACACTAAACTTTCTTTCGTTATACACAATCACTTATTTAAGTAATACCAGTTAGACAAATAATAGCTCTAGTACATTGTAATAATGTATATTTCATTGTTAAACACAAACAAATCACCATAGATATCATGGTCCTCTGCAAAGGCACATCAAGTACCAGTCTTAGCAATCCATTCTGTTTTTCCTATGATAGGAAATATATTTGGATTTACATGAGAGTATTAAAAGTCAGTTATTGGATAAACTTATAATTCCTGAACAGGAAAGACTTTTAAGTATAAAAACCAGATTGTCAATGCTGAATCAAGACTCATTGATCACATAATTCAGGTAAACATTGAAATTTTAATGTTGTTCAGAGATATTCAAGAAATTCAACAATCTTCAAATTATATTTTAAGTAAATTTAAACAATAAATTTATATTTAAATAGATATAAATTTAAGTAGAAATATTTAAATTTATATAATAAACAGGCCTTTTCTTCTTATATATCTGAACTCCAGTTTCACATTCCCCCATTGTTATAGCCACTTATATCAGAGTGTTTTCTTCATTGTTCCTATTTAGAGCAGCTGTACACACACCTCAGGGCCTTTGTAAATGATATTTCTATGACTTGGAAATCTTTCCCCAATCCATTGATAGAGATCATTACATTGCCACCTTTGAGGCCTTTGCTTATATTTTGCCTTCTCAGTTAAGCTTTCCAAGAACAACAATAAAAGCTCTCAACTGAATCCCAGGCCCTAGATACTGATGTCCTGTATTTCCTGCTTCATGTTTCCCCACAGTCTCTATTATCATAAAGTATATTAAACACATATTATGATGGTTATTGTCTGTCTTGCTAGGGCAGTGAAAGCTCAGGGAAGGCAGAGGCTTGCTTCTGTTCCATGTTCTGTCTAAAACAGATAACACAGAGAATGCAAATGATACCATTTGATTAATGAATTCAATAATATGTGAATGAACAAATAAATCATTATGCAAGGTACTTAGCAATCAGATGAAGGTAGGGTTCTTTTGACTGAATTTCAACATAGCCTAAAGGTTCACTTTATTTTGTAGACACTCTAGGGCAGTGGTTCTCAACCTTCCTAATGATGTGACCCTTTAATGCAGTTCCTCATGTTGTGATGACCTCCAACCATAATATTATTTTCGTTGTTACTTCATAAATGTAATTTTACTACTGCTACGAATTGTAATGTAAATGTTTTCTACTGTAGGGATTTGTGAATGGGTCATGATCCATAGGTTGAGAATCACTGTTCTAAGGCTTTCTAGAATAGCTCTTAGAAATAGATCTTAGAACAGATGAGGTAATGCAGGTCTCAAGAGTCAAAGATTCAACAAAAAATCCATAGCACTGGGTATCCTTCTTGTTGAGTTGTAAGAAAAAAAAGAAAAAAGAAAAACTTTCAATTAGAGGAACTATATAAGATTTCTAAAACTTTTAAGTTAAAATTTGAAGGGTAATAAAAAATCAGGATGTATATGAGACGGCATTAGTCAATTTTAAATATAGCACATTTATCCGAACCCTTTTCAGAGCAAACATTCTGCACAACATTCTGTACTGCAATTCACTAAGGCAAGATTATAGACTCGGTACCAATATTGTGAGATCTACAGACTTTGTACAGCATTAAAGATTTTAAGCCTTGGTGTTCTTTATACTTTGTTCTTTATGGAGTAAATTTGGCACAGTTATAATTCTGAGCAATGGATTCCACAAACATAGACAACTCATAACCTATTTGGCTCACAGCACTGCAGGACAAATATTTAATTTAACTTATTGTCCAGCATTATAAGATTTCTTACAGGTGCTTAATATGTTTACTTTTCTTTATAAGGGCAGGAAATTCACCTAATGGTTGTACCTCAAGGTGAGAAGCTTGTGAGAAAAAGCAGTGCATATTAAAACATCTGCACAGACAGAGATGTAAAAACCTTCACATGTTTTTAATGGCATGCACAGAATTAGCCATTTAGTTAGCTAACTAACAGGATGTAGAGGAGAGGAACTTGGACCAATGATTATGGATTCATTTTTGTATAACTAGTTAATAAACATCTCTGGGTCTAAGAATGATTTCTCTTGTCATAGAGAATGGTATCTGGTGTCATTTATTTCTCTAATGCTCTGGTAAACACTGACCAAAAGCCACTTGGGGAGGAAAGTTTTGTTTGTGTTTGTTTGCTGGAAGTTTTCAATCCATCATTAATGGAAGCCAAGGTAGGAGCTCAGGAACTTGAAGCACTGATTATGGGGGACTGATGCTTCCTGGCCTCCTTCCTCTGAATTGCTTGGCTACCTTTCTTACACAGCCTTGATCCACATCCCAGTGAAGGTACTGCACACAGTGCTCTCAGCAATTTTACATCAATTAGAAATCAAAGAAATATCCCATAGACACTCCCGTAAGATAATCTGATAGAGGCAATTTTCATCTGAGATCCTTTCTTTCCAGAAATGTCTAGGTTTGTGTCGTGTTGACCAAAACTATGACAGCACTCAAATAATAAACAGTTTTGTTTAAGAATTAACATACCAGTTAGAAAATCTCCAAAGAATATACTTCTCAAACTTTTGAGACTCTACGTTTCAAAGCTGTGTGTGTGTGTGTGTGTGTGTGTGTGTGTGTGTGTGTGTGTTCCAGTCATTTTTTAAGATTTTAAAGGTTGAGGTCAATATTGAGTTCAGGATTAAATGAACATTCATATCATCAATTCTCCCAATGAAGGCAAAAAGTTAGCCAGGGGCAGCTTGAGAAGTGAGTGTAGAGGGGATCTCACCACTGAGCATGACAAAACGGTAGATTGGAGTAACTAAGATCTTCCCCCCACACTCAGAACTGAGTTGCATGTTTTTATTTCTTCCGGACTGCCTTCTGTAGCTTCTGGGATATTCATAGAAGGAATGAAAACTTTCCGCATTTTTTTTCCTCCGTGGGGGCAGCTCTTTCCATCCATAGCAATTCAAGCTATGAAATTTCAAATTAATTTTTCTTCTGCTGATTTACCCTTTCAGCTCAAAACAATTTATCTTCTGCCTTCATTTCCTTCCAACTTAACGTCATGTTTCTGTATGTTCTATGAAGATAGAATCTTGAAATAAAAGAGAAAGTCATGACAACTTTTGCATGAAGGAATGAAGAATAAGTGAGTGGCCATCTGTGTGCCAACCATGAAAAATAAGGTGCATCAAATTTTTTTTCTGTTTAAATTTCAGGCCCAATATATCTCTCTATCCAGATTGTGCACAACAGAACCTTTTGATTAACAGGTCAAGGAAATAAGAATAAACAAACAAAAGACAAGACAGAAATACTATACCATTGGGGAATATAGTTTTACTTTCATTTCCTCTAAATTAATGGTGCAGAGGGCAAGAATTATATGCAGGTACCAGATAATGCTTGCTCTTTTCACTATCATATACACTGAGTCTGTGTGGAATAATGAAACTTTGGTATTGTTTTATTCTCCAAGACATGTGAAATAAAGTAAAAAATTAAAAGTATTTGTGAATGTATTTCTTATTCGTGCGTACAAGGTCAATATTAAGTAGGTTTAGAAGGTTGAGAACTAAGTAACTCCTTTCAACTTCATTTGCTACACTTTTTTGTAAGGCACATTTTTAATCAATATAATACCTTCATTGTTGTTTTTGCTGTTGTCCTTGCCAGAAGGAATGAGAAAAACGGAAAACAAAAACCCACAGAAATTCATATTGGGCTAAGCTTTTTGATTAATCTAACTTTGTGATTAATGTCATATGCTGTCAGTTTTAATAGTCATTAGACAAGGACTTGGCAAAAGTTCTTAAAATAAGTCATTATCTGTCTTCTTCTAAAAACTGCCAACCTTTCAAGAATAGCAATGTTAAGGAAATACCAGTCTAGATTATCCTAAACCCATCTTTCTACTTCATGGAAAGGCAGCTGGCTCATCTGCCTGTCTTAAAAATAACAAAGGAATCCCTAGTTCAGCTTTCACTTGGTGAAATCTTTCTACAAAGATTGCCCAAGTTCTCTGACACTTTGCCTCTAAAACTACTGCTCCTGTACCTCCTCCATTTGCATGGTGGAAATGATTATCTGCAGGATAAGCACGCAGGTCCTCATTCTGCTTCTACTCATGCAAGCAACTTGAAGATGACCAATATGGTACCACGGTATTTACCCTATAGCACTTGAAAGTTACTGAACACTACAAATTGCCTTTTCTGTTTGTTGTTATTTTAGTTTTGTTTTGACTTTTGAGGACTGGTTACATGGAACTGATCTGTATCTTGACTAATGAGCAATGCAGTACTTGTTAGACAGTCTGGTATCAGGTTAACTTTCAGCTCGTTCATTTAGGAGCTCTGCAATACTAAGAGACTTATTTCACATATCCATGTTATTTTTCTCCAGTAATATAAAACATTTGAATCCTATGTTTCAAGCAAACCCACCACAATGGAGCTTTCCCTACCTCTGATGTTTAGTATCATTTATAGGAAGTTTTCATTATCTGTGTCTCTTGTTTCATGCAGATATCAAGCATGTTTTCTGTTTTATTTTCTCATAAAACTGTACCTTAGTGGTTCTCAGTCTTTCTAATGCTGTGACCCTTTAATTTAATTCCTTATAATGATCTCCAATATTAAAATTATTTTGCTGCTCTGTCATAACTATAATTTTGCTATTGTTATGAACTGCAATGTAGATATCTGATATGCAGGATATCTGGTATGTGACCCCCAAAGGGGTCAAAACCCACAGGTTGAGAACCACTCTTCTAGCTCTTAAATGTGATTATTATAATACCTTTCTTAGTGTGTTTCTTAGGCAAAGAATCAACATTAAATCCATTCATTAGTGTAGGTTGCCAGTAAGGAATGCATGGCCAGTAATGGTTGGAATGTATTGAGCAAAGATAAGGGCAGCTAATTCCAGGGAAGACAACCCTAGAATGTGAAAGAATAAGAATGCCTAAAGTATATGTGTGTGTGTGTGTGTGTGTGTGTGTGTGTGTGCGCGCGCGCATGTATGTGTGTGTGCTTTGTGTGCATTTTTGTTTGTACCATTTGTGTGCTTTTCCTGCAGAAGCCAGGAAAAGGTGTTGGATCCCACAGAACTGGAGTTACAGATGGTTGTTAGCTACCATGTGAGGGCTTGAAATCAAAACCTGGCTCCTCTGGAAGAACAACTAGTATTCGTGATTTCTGAGTCATCTCTACAGGCTTGGAATCTTCAAATTTTTATTACCCATGTGCTTGTGCGTGCATGTATGTGGTATGTGTATGCATGCATGTGTACATGCATGCACACATGTAAAACCAGAGGACAACATGAAATATCAATTTTCTCATGTACCATTTATTCTGTTTATTGAGATAGTGTCTCTCACTGGCTTGGAATTTGTCTGCCTGGACTAGCCTGTGAGCCCTTGGGATTGTCTTGCCCCTGCTTACCCAGTACTGAGATTATAACATCACTAGCATTTTTTAAAATGTGGTTTCAGTGTTTAAAATTTAGCTTAGGTCTCTCTGTACTTAGCTCCTTCACAGTCAAAATATTCAATACAATAATATACATAATCCAGACTCTGTGAATTTTCCATCTTTATGTGGCTTATTTTCTTTATTCCTTTTAATCTATGACTGTCTGTACTCTGTCTCTTTGAAGACTTTGTTTGATTATTTTCAAAACCCATTTACTCTTTTTCTCTCCCAAGCCTACATACATTCATCCAAAACTGTGATGCATTTAAAGGTCTCTTCCATCTGAATTTGTCTTTATTGGGTATCTGTAATCCTTTTCAGACAAGGAAGGCTTCTTAAAATGCTAAGCTGCAGTGTGACTAAGGCCAAGGCTGCTTTGCCTTTTGGCTTTGCCCAGTTCAACAGGGCAGAGGTCTGGTCACTGACCCTGAGACTGCTGGATAGGAGCCATGCTCATCACCTCAATTCTGGTAACCAGTTGGCCCAAGCTGCCACCAAGTACCTTGAAGCACACTGCTCACAAATCCAATTCAAGTGCTTGGACACCTGGAAGAGCCAGAGTTCACTCTGGCAGCAAGGCCCAGGAAGCCACCACTTCAAAATAGCACAGCTTTTTTCTTTTTTTTTTTTTTCTGCTACTGCTGAATCAGGAAAACCTCTCGTAAAGGAGCAACAGCATTAAGCCATGTTTAAGTATGGTGGGTTTATTTATTTATTTGCCTAGAATTCCTTCCCAAACTCTCTCAGGTTTTAAGTGGATTCAGCTAGCACACGTTGGAATGCCAATTTGTTGTACAGAGGCTGCTTGTTCATTTCCTGGCTGCCCAGACTTCTGAAATAACCACATATAAACCATATTATTTGCAATATTGTTTGGCAAATAGCTTAAGCATATTTCTGGCTAACTTTTTTAAAAATTTTTTTATTGATTTTTATTGATCTTTACATTTTTCTCTGGTCCCCTCCCTGCCTTTCCCCTCCCCCATCAGCCCTCCACCCTGCAAGGTCCCCATGCTCCTAATTTACTCAGGAGATCTTATCTTTTTCTTTTCTACTTTCCAAGTAGATTAGATCTATATAAGTCTCTCTTAGTGTCCTCGTTGTTATCTAAATTCTCTGGGATTGTGGTTTGTAGGCTGGTTTTCTTTGCTCTTGCTAACTCTCATATCTGAATTTAATCCATTTCTATTAATCTGTGTCTCGCCATGAGGTTGTGGCTTACTAGGTAAAGCTCCAGAGTCCCTCTCTGATGGGGCTACATGGCTTCTCTCTGACTCTGTCTTCGTCCTCCCAGTATTCAGTTTAGTTTTCCTTGACTAACTCTGCTCTTTTACTCTATCACAGGTCCCAAACAGCTTCTTTATTAACCAATGGTTTTCACAGCATACAGAGGGGAATCCCACATCAAGATAGTATCCCTCACTGGCTCGGAAGTTGTCTGACTAGCCCGTGAGCCCTTGGGATTGTCGTGCCCCTGCTTAACCAGTACTGAGATTATAACATTGCTAGCTTTTTTTTAAATGTGGGTTCAGTGTTTTAAATTTAGCTTCTCATGCAATTTCTGTGAATTAAACTCCAGCCCCTATGCTTGCAAAGCAGAAATTTTACCAACTGAGCTGATTCCCCAGACCATGGGTGCATTTTAATCTTAGCACAATAGCATGACAAGAGCAAAGTTGTCTTGAGGATCAACAGTTCTAAAGGACACTAATGTGTGGAAAGTAGTCTCAGCACAGGAGGTGACATCAGTGATTCATCAGTGGTTGATTACATGACTTCAATTTTCCTAAAGCCCATAGGGAAATTATACCCTTTAAGTTAGAGGACTTGGGCTAAGATGTGTGAGATCCCCAGCACTGTGAATACAGTGAAGGGGGCAATGAGTGCCCTTAAAAAGCCTTCTTAGTCTGTGAATTCTTGTGGACTTCTTCCAGCTTTCCATTCTCAAAACACTTAGAAGTCTTAATGCCAATATTCTTTAGAGCACATATGCTTTATTTTTGTATTGTTTTCATCTAA
This sequence comes from Ellobius talpinus, assembly GCA_001685095.1. Lineage (NCBI taxonomy): Eukaryota > Metazoa > Chordata > Mammalia > Rodentia > Cricetidae > Ellobius > Ellobius talpinus. The sequence goes on from LOJH01029687.1 coordinate 11,614, forward strand.
GAGCACAGTCATTTTATATATTTGTACATGATATTTATAATATTGTCGTATTATTGGGTTCCTCTTTCTTTCTTTAGAATTCTGCTCATCATAAAGTTGTCATCCAAAAGAAAAAAAACAGGCACACACACACACACACACACACACACACACACACACACTCCCTTTGTCTCCTAAAAACAGAACAGCAGAAGCCTGTGCTGGAATAATCGGACCTTCCCAATAAAAGTCCAGTGAAAGCAAGTCTGTGAAACTGTGAACATTTTTACATTCTTGCATCTAGTTTTATCTCTGGCTCTCTTTGGTTTCTCATGTCAACATTCTCTCATGAACTAACTCACTGTTTCCCAAACATACCATGGCAGTCTTTCTCAACCAGGCCTTTGCATATGCGATTCCCTCAGCCTGAAACATACCTCCCACACTCAAGTCTTTGTTTGCTTGAGATGTTTCTACTCATATTTCAAAACCCACCTCCCATGTCAATTTTTCTTTTAAGCCTTTCCTGATTCCCCTAGGCAATGTTAGTCATTGCTGCCTCTGTGTTTCTACAGCTCTGGCACTTAGCTCTTTGATATATTTATCTGTTTACACGTCTGACTCCTCCACTAAAACAGTGACTCCTTAGAAGGGATGTGCCACAAGCCTGGAGTCAGACTGTCTCGTTTACAAACACCTGCATCAACACACATTAGATATATGAGTTTGAGGCAGCTGCTCAGCTTCTTTAATCCCCAGTTTTCTCACCTATAAAAGGGAGCTAATATCCTACTGGTCTCCTTGGATCCTTGTAATAACACAAATGACAAAGTAAAGGTAAAGCTCCCATCCAAGGCTTGACATATATTCATGAATATTAATGGAAGCGATGGTGACTCCGCTGGAGGAGATAACAGTGGGAGAAGAAAGGTGATGCCAAAGAAATCACATTTATATTTTTAGCCCCTGGACTAATTCCCACTGTCTGGCACCTAAGAAGTGTTTGGTGGCTGCTTATAGAAAGAGTGGTTGGTAGTACCTTGTGTGACCTTACAGCAAAGCCAAAATAACTAAAACTAGATCCTTTTCCATATCAGAGTCAACAACATTGAATTAAAGTTGGAATGTCAGAATTTTGAGTGCTAGTGGAGAGCAGGGAGTAGAGGAGGAAAGGAAAGGCAGGAAAGGGAGAACAGAAAGGGTTATTTAGGGGTGCAGAAGACTGCCCACAGTTTGCTTTTTCAGAGTTTTGGCTCAACAACTTGGTTTCTTGATTATTTTTATTAGCAGATACTGAGGTAGAATATTTGTTTTTTTGGTTTTTGTTGTTATTTTTTTCTGATTTTTTTCCATGTGTGGTTTCAGGTCTTGAAAGTGACTGGCTTTAGTACCAACTTAGGTCTAAGTAAGTTCAAAGCTAGCCTCCTTTGAAGTCCTATGCAGCCTGAAGGCAAAACAACAGCTCAGTCAGGTCATGGAAGGCAAGGGATAGCCTTGAAAATCCGTGTTATTGTGGAAAGAGGGAGGAATGAATGACTTCATCTACACAAGGGACACAGACAATGGCTTGAGAAGTCCTTTGAGAAGGGGCTTCCATGTGAATAGCATACCAAGGAAGCATTTAGAAAGATGAATACCTACCTAATGCACAGGGCAGAGCAACTGAGATAAATTCATCAGTTAAGACCAAGGACGGATTAAAAGAGAAAATGAACAGGTGGATAAAGGAAGGGCTGCTGTCTTAATTTCAAAGAAAAGAGCATGCTCACTTTTTAAAAATTACCTAACCGATGGTCTTCAGAAAAGTTCTGGCAGATTCCCTGTGGAGCTAAGCAAAAGAGGGGAAAACAGAACAAAACACCAGCAACTACAACAAAAAACAAAAGCAAAAACAAAATGTGGTTATCATTTTTTTTTCAACAGTGACAAAATCGTTTCCTGCTGGTCTTTTCTGTACCCTGTCCCTTAAAGTGAACCTTTCTTCAGCATGGGAGGCCACAGGCAAAGGTTTGTTACTGCTAATGTTTATATTGTCTTTCATGCTGAAAGCCCTGCATCTTTCCATGCCCCATGCAGTTCTGAGCTTCTCCTCAGCAGATCAGAGTCTCATTGAACCGGTTTCCAAACAGGCAAGCAAACTGATTTGGCTGCCCTGTTCTCTTCTCTTGACTTTCCTTCCTGCAATGGCTCATCTCTGCCAGCCAGTCTCTTGCTGTCTCAGCAGCAGGAGGAGGGGAAAACCTGATATTTCTGTACAGTTGTCTGTGTCTCCAACTGTCCCTACTCTTCCTCTTATTGATGACAGAGACCACTCTGTTTCACCCAGGAAGCAGACAGAGCACAGGGCTTGGCTATGACGTAACCATGGCTGAACCAGAAAGTGTCTGGCAGCTATAGCACAACATTTAACATTGCTCTTAACAATGACGAGGCTCTTGGAAGGCTGGGTGAACTGCCTGTCTCCCGAGTAACCATGTGTCCTGTCTCATGCAGAAGACAACATATCATGGTGTGGACCACCAGCCATCCAGGAATTTCATCCCTCAGGGAAAAACCTACAGTCTGCTTTTTTAATCACAAACCTTTGACCAATCATTTTAGGGAAGTGGAGGGGTTTACTTAACCAAACTCACAGATCTGCTAATCAAAACAAACGAATGGAGGCTTTTTTCTTCCCACACTATGGACAAGGAGACAAAGTTTTTTTCCAGATTTCAAATTTGTGCCTGGGGATGGATGCCCCTGATAGTCAAACCCTTTACATTAAAAACAAGACCAAAACAAAACTGGAAAAAAATGTTATCTTCTGGATAATCTTCTCTAGAAAGGACTGTTACATTTCAATCAATATCCAAAGCTACCTGAAGGAGACACTCTTACTTTCTCCAGAAGGAAATTCTCAGGAAGCAGGAATGTGCAACTCTTTTAAGGCTACCATTGGAACCCATTCTTTGGGAAAGTAGAAACAAGACTGAAATACAAGGTAGTATGGCTGTACTTTCTTGTAAAGCAAAAGACATGTTCAGTCTTAGGGATTCTGGGGAACTGTTTTAAATTTAGGTGAGAATTGTTGGTCGAGGCATAATTGATACATAGAAAAATTATTGAGCTGATGCGGGAAACAAAATTATAAGAAATCATTGGGCAATATCTGAAAAGGAGCATTTAATTCTCTGTCACTCAAAAAGAAAAAAGCAGTTCTGTTCTCAAAATGTGTCTGCATTATACAGTCAGACAATAAAATATAATCCCCATTTGAGCTATTAGAGTAGGGCTTCGGGCAGCAGTTGGGAATTCTACTTGGTTAAAGCAAATAAAATACTCGAGATGGAATGAAATCTAACTTGTTGAAACTTGGATTTTCAGAAATATAAGACAGCATGGAGAAGATGAATTCAGGTGGAAATGACCTTTTTATTATGTTCAGGGAGGCATTAGAATGTCAGTAGAAGTGCAGAGAAGAGATTTATTACCATAAGCAGAGTTGACAAGTTCCATGTGGTTGGGGCTTCTGGACATAGAAGGAAAACCCCACATTTGGAGAGGTGAATGAGAGCAATTTGCTATATCCTCAGTGATCCAGGGAAGCTGAATGGAGAGAAAATATGTCACCCAGTTCCACTCACAGGCTTCTGGGAGCTTCTGAGCACACCATTCTTGAGTTTCAACCACAGACATACTCATTCTTTTAGTCAGATAATCATTCTAGATGGGTTCTATAAAATCAGAGTTGGATTGGACCCCATGCATATATGCCCTTACACTCAATAGCAGAATTCTCTATCCAATTTTGTATATGTATCTGCTCCTGTGTGCATGATGACATATATCACCGATCCAGGCAATTAGACAATTAGAGGGAAATTTTTGAGAATATTAATTTTGAGAATATTAATAATATTTTATAGTAAAATGAAATGATATGTTTGATATTTTTAAAGGCCACGCCCTAGTTCAGTGGCTCATTTGAAGCACAACTCTATCTCAAATAACAAGGAGGGCTAATATTAGTATTTATGTTGCAGAGATGAGGAAATGAAGGGAAGAGAAGGGAAGTATCTCGCCCACCATCCTCTTCACATCGTGTAGAGACGTTCATGGTGCTAATGACTCATAAGCATGAACTACAGTCACATGGTTTCAACACATCCTCTTTTTTAGATGGCTTTCCTTTTTTGTTCAGACAGTTAATTACCTATGACAGTTCAGTAGTTTTTCACATGCCTTCACCTTCAATGTTTCTTTCTTTGTTTTCTCATCTCATCACTATCTTATCAAAGCTTAGATTTTACATGTCTGTGTAGTTTGTTTGTGTGCTTTCCTGATGCAGGGAATATAGCTAATGTCTGTAAAGACTGATTTTTGAGGAGTAGGGAGGAATACTTTGTTCACTTCATTTTCCCTAATTCCTGGAAAAGTGTAAATAATAGTAACACTCATTGCTTCTTACCTGGATGCTCTCATGAATGAATGCCTAAAATTTTCCATTTAGATTTTATTACTGTCCTCTTGCTACTAATTTTTAATATGGAGGAGTGTTAATTAACTGTGAAAAAATGTCCTGAAGTAAAACAATTGCAGGACTCTTAACATTTGATGGCAAAAGCTATTTCTCTCTTAGTTCCTTCTTCCTTGTCACAAACATGTGACTCTTGGAACCTCATTTTGATTACCACATAACACCTCAGCCAGGCAGGATCATTTTATATGTTTTATATCTTTGCCACTTCCTACTCCCTCATCACCTCATGTATGCACAACCTCTAGGAAGTGTCCTTTGCCTACAACCTGTCAGAAATGTGTTTTTTCTGGAGCAATGCCTTGCACGTAAGATCTTTGCAGACATTCCCTTCCCTCCTGAAATGTCATCTACACCTCCTGAAATGCTACCTACCCATTTTCATATTCTGCTCAGCTTCTCTTTTCTATACTGTTTTATGCATCTAGGGGGATACATTTTTAATATGTTAAACCTAAGTAGTCTCAGAATTAGAAAGCCCCACAGTAGAGTTTCTCTCCTGGTGCAGCAAATCTTTTCACAACACTGACAAGTGAGAAACTGGGTGGGTGAAAATCCGGACTCTGGACACAAGATAGATGTGATTTCTGCCTTTTACAAATTGTATGACTTTGGGCAAATTACTTAACCTTGCTGCTCTTCAGCCCTTTCATTAGAGAATGGCAAAAATCTTTCACATCCTGTAGGGCCTCCGTGAGGATGAAGGGGGAAAATGCAGACAAAGCACATTGAATAATTCCTTGTCAGTAGTAGCATTAATAGATATTAGCCATTACTGGTAATTTCCCTGATAAATGATCTTTCGGATTCCATTTCAGTGTCCTCAGTCTTGGGGAAGGATACTTCTGCATTCTTTAGTCAATCAGTTCCTTGTTAAGAAACACTGTCCAACTGGTATCAGTCCATTTGTGATTAGTAAAAACCTAATTTACAGCTTCTAATAATCATCTCTAGTATTTACATATGATACTGATATGTAGGTGCGTGTATATAATATATATATATATATACACACATGCACCTATAATTCCTAATCTATATCTCATCTACTCAATCTAAGAATTTCAAATTCTTTTACATTTTTTGTTGATTGTGGTGGTTTCTCAATTTGTCAACATCTGTTTGTATTACCTATGTAGCTTTTTAAAAAATATCTCCAAATTAAATTTCGACAATCTGCTTGCTGTTTACTGAGAACTAGTGAGAGAGAGAGAGGGAGAGGGAGAGAGAGAGA
>LOJH01029688.1:22694-38290 GCA_001685095.1 Ellobius talpinus
CCTTCTGTATATGTGTTGCTCTTATTGGTTAATGAATAAAGCTGCTTTGGCCTAAGGCAGGGCAGAATATAGCCAGGCTGGAAGAGATATATAGAGAGAGTAGATGGAATCAAAGAGATGCCTAGTAGCTGCTGAAGGAATCAGATGCCAGAATTTTACCCAGTAAGCCACAGCCTTGTGGCGATACACAGAATAATAGAAATGGATTAATTTAAGATATAAGAGGTAGCAAGAAAGACGCCTAATTCATTGGCCAAACAGTGTTGTAGCTTATATAGTTTCTGTGTGGTTATTTGGGTCTGGGTGGCTGGGAAATGAATGAGCAGTCTCTATTTGCACGTGTGTGTGTGTGTGCGCACGCGCATGTATACATGTATGTATTGGGTGGGGCATTTAGGTTGATGAAAAGCATGCAGGTGATGGTGGCAATGGTGGGGAAGGAGAGTCAGTGTGGATCCTGCCTCAGGGATGAATTAGATGCTAGGGGAGACAACAGGGGTCTGAATGTGTGTTGTGGTGGCTCAGACAGTGCACGAACTTTCTGGTACTGAAATTTTCAGAGAACTCTCCCTTTGGTGTGGCCTGGCTTCCTGAGACTGAGCAGATGCTTTGGGAAGAGGAATTGCTGGATGGAGTCTGAAAAAGCACTGGGAGGCGGGGTGGAAATACGGCTTCTGATGTGGGGTCTGTGTCTAGCATGCCGATGAGGATGCAGGTCAGAATCTGTTCTCGTTTCTGTAGGTGGGCCAAGGAAAGGGCGGATGTGACCTTGGAAGGGAGGATGGGGCAGACATTCAGGGTGGTGTGCAAGGAGGAGCCACAACATCAGTAGGTCCGGCCTCTGGGATAGAATTTCAGGCTCCTTGGCCAGGTCCTCCTGCTAACTGCCTCAGGAGTGGCTTTGTGGGCTCCTGTGTAAGCCCTTCATTGGCTCCTTGCTTTTTCTCTGCTTGCTTTCTCAGGCACTGTGTTTGCTTGGACCCACAGTCCCGAACTCTTAGTCTGTCTCGCACTCCCCTCAAACTTGGACTGACTCAGTGACTTTTTCCTTGAGTTTGTTCCACTCCTCCTCCAGGCAGACTTTTCTTGTCTTGTGGTACTCAGCTTGAGTCTCACTTCCTCAGTGTTCCTGAACTGCGTGACCCGCCCGTGTTTTTCCTGGCAGCATAAGGCATGGCCACCCATGATGATACTGCAGTGTCCCCAAGGGCAGTCTTTACCTGTTTATGAGGCTGTCACAATTGGCACCCTTCATTTTATGGGTACAGAGTCTGAGGTTTGGTTAGGATGACCCAGAATGCCCCCTACCCCCCACCATGGACTATTTCCAGATTCTCTCCTCTGGGACCTATCTCTCCATCTAGGTGAGTCCCCAGAGTAGAGTCACATTTGTGGGTTTCTGCAACCCCAGCCATGTGCTATGTTCATGGTTCCTGCTGCAGGAATGTGAACCACATAGAGGCTCAGGCCTGCTGGGCTTCTTGGCTGGGAGGGTGAGGGGGTGCTGAGGTAACTGGCTTGATCTGAGCCAGGTGGAGGGGAGTCTGAGCTGAGCCCTGGGGGCCCAGACCACTCAGTTCACCACTTTCTTTCCCCCCTTTCTCGGCCAGGGAGCTCAATGGTAACAACATCACGCGGATCCATAAGAATGACTTCGCTGGGCTCAAGCAGCTTCGAGTACTGTGAGTACGGGTTCCCCTCCTGGTCTGCCTCTTTCCTCACTCCCTGCCTTGGGTCTCTAGATGGAGTTCTGGAGGGGAGGTAGGGAGTCACAAGCTAGCCCAGGCCTTCTGTTGTGGAGCCTCCTGAGTGGATGGAGGGGTGATGCTGAGTGTCCTGACCCAGAGAGACTACTGCCTTTCACGTGGCTGAAAAGAATGGCGGAGGACATGAATGGCGCAGTCTTGGCCCTTTCTGTCTCTGGGACTGAAGGAAGAGCAGGCGGCATGGAAAATCTACAGGTTTCTGCTTAGTTCAGCTTGCTCTGGTGGAGCACCAACGGCTGGAACCTAAGCTACAGGCAGGCTTTGCTCAGGCTCTGGAAGCTGAGATGCTGGATCAGTCCTGATCAGGCATCTGTCTACTGGGATGTCACATGGTCTGGCTCCCCAAGCACACGGAGAGGACTCACTAATCCCTGGGTATCAGGGCTCACCCCAACTACCACATCACTTTCCCACTGTCCCTAACAGCCTTGCCTCCAAAACATCATACCGGGCCTTAGATTCAACATATCGGATGGAGGGTGGAGAGCACAGTGCATTAGGTGGAGGGGTGGGAAATGCAGTGTAGCCATCATCTCCAGTGATCTCAGAAGGACTCCTCAGTGAGGCTGCAGGCCCTGGCCAAGAGGGTGCTGAGGGGAACAGAAGGCAGGCGTGACTTCACTCAGCTGTCTGAGTGGAGATCCTGGAAGTGGCCAGTATTGCCCTGCTAAGCAGCAGGCCATCCACAGTGCCTGCCAGGCAGGGCAGAGGTGAGAGGCTCATTTTGGGTCTCTACCCCTCTGTGCTCTGCTGATATTGGGGATCAGAGGCAGCCTTGGAACACAGGGATCCAACCTCACCCCCTTAGTTAGCTTTGGAGGCCCTGCCCTGTCTGGCTGGCAGGAAACTCACCATCACACGTGCAGAACCCCTTAGCTCCCACTCAGGATAGTACAAGGGTTCAGAACTGCACACTTCACAGTTCTGGGGGCCTTGGGGGTGAGTGGGGGGACCTTGTGGATGATCCACCTTGAGGCTGGGGGCGATAAGGTCCTGGAATCTCTGCTGCTCTAGAACCGACCCACATTGACCAAAACTTTCCTCTTCCCATTCTGGGGAGTCCTCCTCTCTTCCTGGAACTCCTCCCATAGGCCTCCAGCAGAGAGAAAAGTATACACCATGCTTCAAACCCTGCCCGAAGCATGCAGGAGCATGCAACCCATCTGCTTTGGAGTGGAGAGGGGCGAGAACGCAGGAGAAAAAGTACTTCAGTATCTCTAAAATGATCATGCAGCATCCCATGTCTTGGTGAAAAACGCTGCCCAACAGTCAGATGCTCCAAATCAGAGCATGATGGTGGGGAAGTTGCAGAATCCCATGGAGCCAGGTGGTTGCTTGGCCTGGGCACCCACTTCTTTCGTCAGCAGATGGGCCTAGGCGGACTATGGTGCAGACAGTGGGGGTGTTGTCTGGCAACTAGCATTCTTGCTTATGTGTGTAGGCTCTGCCCAGTTGGGATGGCTTTCCTCTGTTGTGCTGGCCATGTCTCTTGGGTGCATGCTCTGGGACAAAGGACAGCATGTGCCCCTGAAGCCTAGCACCTTCGTCGGGCATAGCCGTGAGCATTGGCACTGTGCCGCTCTGCCAGCCAGAGTTTGCTGTGGGACCTGAGTCGAGGAATGTGTGAGGCTGTGACCACTTCAGTTGGAACTAGTATCTACCTGGGGCCTGGGAAAGGCTCACGTCCCACTTCTGAGCCCACAAGCTCTAGTAAAGCTTGTTGGGATGCCTAGGAACCCTTGCTTAGCACCCTACAGCTCTTTTGTCTATTTGTCTCCCAGGCAGCTGATGGAGAACCAGATTGGAGCTGTGGAGCGTGGAGCTTTTGATGACATGAAGGAGTTGGAGAGGCTGTGAGTATAGGATGTAGGCTGGGGAGTGTACTGGGGTTGCCTGAGAGGGTGTCAGCAGGCCTGAAGTGGGGGGGGTCCCAGCCTCACCCTGTGTCAGCAGGCCTATAGTCTATAGTAAGGACTGAGGTGGTGGGGGCAGGGTCCCAGCCCCACCCTGCCTGATAGTGCCTTGTGAGATGCTAGTAGAGAAAAAATAGCAACCAGCCCCCATTCCCATCTGCAGTGTAGCCCTGCTGTTAATCTCAGAACATGCGATGGCAAAAATTCATCCAACTGGAATTCCTTCCACCCATCTTTCCTGAGGGGTGGCTGTGTTCATTGATTTTGGATTCATAAAGGAAGTCACTGGTGTGCTGAGCAGAACTACCAGGGAAGCCCCCTGTAACTGGAGGTTTCTCTCCTGCCCACCAGTTCCCGAATAACCACTTGGAGGCTTAATATTAATTATAAACTGTTTGGCCTAATAGCTCAGGCTTGTTATTAATTAGCTCTTACAACTTAAAATAACCCATTTTTATTATTCTATATTTTACCACGAGGCTCATGGCTTGTTACCTCACATCTTGCTTCCCTAGTGGCTGCTGGCATCTTCCTGATTCCACCCTCCTTTCCCCTTTATATTTGCTTGGATTTCCTGCCTGGCTCTATTCTGCTTGGCTATTGGCCAAATCAGCTTCTTTATTAACCAATGTCAATAAGACATATTCACAGCATATACAGAAGGGCATCCTGTATCAGTCCCCAAACTTGAGGCATGCTGTCTTAGCTACAGGGCCACAGAAATGAGGAAGTAGAGACATGCTCAGAGTTTTGTGGCTTGCTTCTGAGTGGGGCTTTCAATTCTGAAACCGGGTCTTGGTGAGTGTTCTGCATTTCACACTGGTGATAAAGAAAAAGAAAAGTGAAGATGGTGGCAGACACTCGCCCCTTTACTGTGGTCAGCCATTTGGCCCTGCAAAATGGTTTGGATGCAGATGTTGGGTGGGAGAGTCCCAAAGGTCATGTTCTTTGCCCAGAAATTTCATTTATATTAAGGAACTGACCAGAAAACTGACTAGAAATGTATAATTCTGGGTATTCTTTGCAAATTACCAAAAACTAAAAAGAGCCATTTGGGTGGAGGTAAGATACGTCGAGACTGAAATACCATCAACATCCCTGGGATTTGCTCAGACTGTGAATTAGTCAGAAAGGCAGAAACTGATGTTTGTATAAATAAAATCAGAGAGCGCATGCATGTGAGAGAGACAGAGACAGAGAGAGAGTGTCAAGAGTGTCATAGAGGAGGGAAACAGTTGAGACCATTAGCTCTTAATAACGCCAAGAGGAGAGGCAATGGGACACCTTCTGTTTTGTTCTTTGTGCTTCTTTTCTTTCTTTCCCCTTGATTTTCTCACAACGACTTTTCTATGGCAATTACAGCTAATTCTGAGTGCCTTCTGCTGCCAGGTGCAAGGTGAAGCCCTTGACCCTGTAGCACGCCATCTAACCCCGAGATAATGCTCCTGCAAGTGGCATTCCACAGATGAGAGACCAAGGTGCCCAGAGGCTAAGCCGCATGTGCAGAAGAGGGGATTAAAACCAGATTATTTTGCCTTCAAAGCTTAGACTCTTAATGAGTAAGACCTAATTAATCTCTCTCCTTTCATTTTTATGCCAAAGAAAACAAAACATTAAACAAAGAGAAAGGGCATGTTTGCCTCATTGTCTTCTTGCAGCCCAGATCCCCCCCGCCCCGGCACTCCCCCTTCCCACCTTAAACTGAGCAGTCAGCCAGCCATCCAGTGCTAGGCCAGATGTTCACTCTGTGTTTGCTCTCTTTAAAGCCCTTAGAGTAAAATACCTGGCTCTGAGGGCCTGGCTTGGCTCTAATCCATCCCACCCACCTCTGGTGCTGCCTGGCCTTGGAGGGGACAAGAAGGTGAGAGGGGCCCAGACTTGACAAGGCCTGGCCCTGCTGCTGCCACCTGAGGCTTGGCAGGCTTTCCTCTCGGTCATGACTTCTTGTCACTGCAGACCTTGTTCCTTCTGTCCGTTTCAGCTCTGTTTCTCCCGCCACTCCACAGAGGGCAGTTACTCTGTCCCTAGGGGTCAGGTACGCACTGTACACCCCTTCAGTGAGTAGCCAGTGCAATGGCTATCTGCTCTGATTTGTGGGAGACCATGGGGATTGGTTTGTGAAAGCTGGTGGAAGTGGGGGGCCAAAATAAAAACGCCCAGACTGTGAACATAGTGTTTTCAATTAAAATGGAAATGTGCGTTTATTGGCTCCTTTCCCAGCCTCACCCCCTCCACCTCTGTCCCAAGAATTTCTCTATTCCTTTCAGTAGGAGACAGTGACTAGGGTACAGTACGGCTTTATTCACCCAAACCACACACCCAAACCGGGTGTTATTTTTTTGTTTGGGTTTCTTGAAGGTAGAATGAGTTTTCTTTTCAGCACCTTGGAAGCAATTTGGGTTGAGAATTAATCTTTTTACCGAATTCAACAGTCCTTCAATTGGCAGCTTTCCTTTTTTCCCCCAAGATCTTTCCCAAGCAGCCAATGTAATTTTCATATAGATGACTCTCTTCCCAGTGGCATTTCATTTATTTGTGAATGAATTTGATTGAATCACATAATCCTACTTCTAAGTACCTGTAGTAGCAAAAACAAATTTGAGAGCCGACATAGCTGGTTCTCCCAAGCAGTTGGGAAAAGTGTATGCAGAAGTCGGAGTGTGAGGTCCTGGAAGTTATGAGGCCTGAGCCATGGCCTGAGCTGTCCTGTTGCATAGTGGTCACAGTCATGGAGCATGCTCAGTTGCCTGGGAAGTCAGCTATGGATGGGAGCTGCAAAAAATGTCAGCTTCAGAGGCCTATATCAGCCCAGAGATGCTTGCATAAACTGCTTCCCTCTTGGCTCTCAAGAAGGCAACTCAATGAAGTCAGCACGTATCTGATAAGAACCAAGCCATGTGGCAAGATGGTGGCATTAAACATTTACTCCTGGGGGTTCTGCAAGGAGGAGGGTATGTCCTTGAGTGAGAGCATCGTTATCACACCTGAGAGGAGAAGCCCACCTTTCCCTCTGTTTCTCTCCTATGAGGGGAAGGCAAGGAGCATCTGTCTTGGTGTCAGGAGTTCAGAGAAAGGCTACCTGGCAGGGAGCCCTTGGCTACTGTTTTCCTTCTTAGGTACCCATGTGCCTCTAACTGTGGTGGCCACTCCTTTAGCATCCTTTGATTTTTCAGTATAAATTAGTCATTGAATTCCCTCCCCTTCCCTCCCCCTTCTGAATGTTCTTAAAGATTGAAGCCAGAGAAATGAGAAAGTCTTGGAGGAAAATAAAACAAAACTAAACCTAGCAATTACCAGGCAGTGTAAATACAGGATTAATTTATTGGACTGGGGATAAGGGACTGGGAGAGATCCGATGTCTGCTCTTGTTGTTTCAAGGCTTACACTGGTAGTCCCTTTTCTTCTGAGCCAATGATGTGTTTCCCTCGGAGCCTGCTCTTTAAAGTCAGTTTCTTCCAATCGGTCTCCTAAAGCTGTAAATCTGATGTCTGTCCTGTGCTGGAACATGGTGGTCCCCAGTGTGGTGACAAGGGCTTTTCTCACGTATCAGATGAAAGACAACCTCAGAGGAGGTAACCATAGATGAGTTCCTGCAGGCTGCATGGAGCTCAGTCTCTTCCTGTGAGTCCAGAAGGTTTTTTTTTGCTGAGCTGGCTCATGGTTAGTCAGTGAGAGAATCACTTGGGGACCTCTGTGTAACACGCCGTGCGGATACCTTGCTGGAGACTGCTGCAAGAGTCATTTTTTAAAAAAATATTTGTGCTATCATCTGCTATAGTTTCTCAAAAGTTAGATATCATCCTTTGCTGCATTCTAGGCTCCAGTGTTAAGGAATTAGCGGCTTTAGTTTGGAACAGCTAGTTCCATGGTGGGTCTGGATCCTTATGATGCTCTATCTTCCCATAAGGCAGATTCCAGACCCAGACTTCTGGCTCCTGCCTGTGTGTACAGCGCTGGCTCCAGAACAGCGGTTCTTGACCTATGGGTCATGACCCCTTTGGGGGTCGAACTACCCTTTCACAGGGGTGGCATATCAGATACCCTACTTATCAGATATTTACATTACGATTCATAGCAGTAGCAAAATTGCAGTTAAGAAGTAGCAAGGAAATAATTTTATGGTTGTGGGATTGCCACAGCATGAGGAACTGTATTGAAGGCTTGCAGCATTAGGAAGGTTGAGAGCAACTATCTAAAATATTGAAAACTATGAAAGTACTGCCTTAGGCATTGAAAATCAAAGCATGCCTGCGCACAGCTCAGTTCTAGCACTTTCCTGGCATTCATGAAGTCCAGGTTTACCTCTCAGCACTGAAATAAAACTTCTGCTGCTTGGCAAGGAAAAAATTGACGAGTAAGGGACACACTGGTATTTGAGTATCTTTTTTACTGTAATTTGAGTTTTTTTTAATTTTTATTTTTAAATATATTTATTTGCTGTTCTGAGACAGGGTCTCTCTGTGTAGTCCTGGCTGGGTTCAAACTCACGGAGCTCTGCCTGCTGAGATTAGAGGTGTGTGCCACCATGCCTGGCACCTGAGTTTTTGTTGTTTTTGTTTGCTTTAAGCAAACATTTCTCTGTCTCTGTCATCCTGTCTGTATCTATCTACCATCTATCTAACTTTCCCCCTTTTTAAAATATGGTCTCAGTCTGTCCCAGGTTGTTTTAGAACTCATTATGTAGCTTTGTCCATCCTCAAACTCAGGGTGATCCTCCTGCTTCAGCATCCCAAGTGCTGGGATTAGAGGCATGCACTTTCATGCTCACTGAGAGCATTCATTTTCAATAATAACAATGATAATAATAATAATAATTTTATTTTCATTTAAAAAGGGAAGCAGAGCAAACAATAAAATAAAAACTAAAGAAAAGCCCCACCAGCTAGACAGACAGAAACCAGCACTGCCTAGGCAACCACCGACAAAGCACTTAAGCTCTGCGATGTTCAGCCACCCTACCTCATTAGGACCTAGCACACATTTTATAAGGTCAGGGATACAACACACAGCTGGGATTATCTGGGGATCAGGTGGGTCGTGAGGGGGATAAACAAAGAAGGAAGGTCATGCTTGCTGTTTAGTTGAAGGCTCATCCCCCTCTGGTGCTGTTTAACAGAGTGGTCACTCACAGATGAGCTATGTCTTAGGGAAGAAGTCTTGGGGGCTCTGCTCTGGTCCTACTGGGAATCAGACCCAGGTCCTTAAGATTTGGAATGCGGGGCTTTCTGGCATGCGCGGCCATCTCTGAAACACTCACGTGACTCCTGCCTCTCCTGTTACCTTTTCCAGACGGCTGAACCGCAACCAGCTGCACGTGTTGCCTGAACTACTGTTCCAGAACAATCAAGCTCTATCCCGACTGTGAGTTACACATATGGGTTGCTACCCACCCTGTGGGGAGTGCAGGATGGAGTCAGTGGCTTTGACCTTGGGCTCACGTTTCCTGCTGGCAGGAAAGGCTCTGGATCGAAGGCCAGACCTTTCTGTAGGAAGTCTGTGAGGGGCTCTTTTCCAGGCAAGAGTTTGAAAGGATCCTAGTCCAGCTGCATGTGCTGCTGCTGGTGGCAGGGTGTCATGGGGACGGGCATGTCTGCAACTGTGCCCACAGTCTGCTGTGGGCATTTGTGGGGTGTGTTTTTTGGGGGGGGTGTTTCGAGACAGGGTTTTTCTGTGTAGCCCTAGCTGTCCTGAAACTAGCTCTTGTAGACCAGGTTGGCCTCGAACTCACAGAGATCCGCCTGCCTCTGCCTCCCGAGTGCTGGGATTAAAAGCGTGCACCACCACCGTCTGGCTTGCTGTGGACATTCTTACCTCCTTGTCACTGCCTTGTGTGCCTGTCTTGGGTTGAATGTTTATTCATCCGACTAAACCCCTTTGAACCTGTTTCTATTTTCAGCTCTGTCTACCTTTAGGCTTATGCGCTCCGTGAGTGTGTTTATTTCCGATGCTGTAAGGCCATAGCTTTGCTGGATGTCAGTGCACTTCTTCCAAGTATAAAGGATACTGCCTACTTGTTGCTCCATGAGTCTCCATGTTTTTTGAGTTGTTCTGCCGTCTATTCTGTTTTGTGGGATCCAGAGTTGGATGGGCCTTTGAGATTTACTAAGGAATCTCTAGTGCAGCCCCGCCCCCAGTCTAGGCTCTAAGTTTGGCTACCTCTATGAGTTCATTATAGGACTGCTATCATGCATATCAGAAAGTTCTTAACTTGCCTCCCATTTGCTCTCTAATAACATGTTTTTCTTAATTTTTTTTTATTTCTGCAACTGCTTAGAGCAACTATGTCCTGTTGTTTGTTTTCTAGAGGGTTTTTTTTCAAATTTTAACCTGGAAGATTTTTGAATCCTCTTAATGGTGGTTATTAGCAATCTTGATAACACTGGGGTGGGGACCTCTGCATGGGATGGGAGGCAGTCTGGGAAACAGTACAACAAGGGTCAGATGGTCCGGGGTTTTTCAGTGTGATTTTGCTGGGAGCCAGCATTTCTTCCTGAACATTGTAAGCTACCAGCTGAGCTGGGATGGGCACCCATGCTAGTGGGTGACCTGCCATGAATATCTTTGTGTCTGCGATAATGCAGGTTCCCTTGCAAGGAACTCCTGCACCTGGCACATGCGACCGCAAGGAAAGGCAGTGTCTCCAGCTTTACCTCTGTAAGGACAAGGTTGGAGAGGGAAACTGATATCCTTGGAGTCGATGATAAGCCCCTTTGACTCCTAGGCCAGCACTATTCATGTTTCATATTTCAATAGAAATTTTAGAGCAGAGGTCTTCCACACTTTAACAAATATTAAGTAACCAGACTTTATAACCAAACTGGCATCTGGAAATCCACTCAAGGAGGGAGAAGCTGGAGAAGAGAACACCTGCCCTTGGCACTGCCCTGAACTGGCAGCCAGGAGAAGCAGAGGCCTCAAGGTCCTGTGTGTGTGTGTGTGGTGGGGGGTAGGGGTATTTCCAAGCTCTAAAGCCAGGACATCTGAAAGCTTCCTGCCTTGCCTTCCAGGCATTGGCTCCCTTGTACTTGAGAAGAAGACATTTTTTATGTAGGTCCATAGCTGGCCCCGGATGAAGGCGACTTTTCTCCAGCTCCTATGTTGCGCTCTTCCTCTGTTTTTGTTTTGTGTTGGAGATGGAACCCTGGGTTCCATCTAGAGTGTGCCATGTACATGGTCTACCACGGCGCTATACCTCGGCTTCTCTGTATTTCTGAATCTCCTTTGTAAGCAAGGCAGACAAGCCAGTAGGACTCAGCAGAGAATGCCTGTGTAGCACATTCCAACGACATCAGCCAATGACTTGAAATCATGACAGAGGCCTGTGCATCCTGTGTCCCTCCAGCACGGGTCATCTTGAAAAAGTCACCTTCTGTAGGAGGCTGCTGAGCAAAGTTTTGTTGACTGAGTCTTTGCGTTTGGTGTCTGGGCTCATCCAGCCACTGTGGAGGTGGCTGTGGGACAGATAACAGAGTGTTTAAAGGTTTAGTTGCTGCTACTCTTTGCTTCATCCCCATCTTGTTCTGTTGATCTGAACATCTGTCTGCCTTCCAAAACCTCCCTGCTGAGTTCTCCAGTTGTTCTGGCCAGAGAGCTCTCAGGCACGCTACCCTGAGGACTGGCCGGGTGAAGGTGTCCTGGGTATAGTAAGTCATGACCATTAAATTCCTAGGCTTCCCCAGGGTAGGGAGCTATCTCTCACAGCAACTGAGATGTGAGGATGTTTCTAGCTCCTTCCAGATATCCACCTTGTTGTGCCGCCATCCTGGGGGTCCTTGGCACCAACCATTTGCATTGGGCACAGTGTTGGCTCTCCTCCCACTTCTCGTAACTGCATTGATCTGATCTCCGTAGGGTCTTGAGTCCTAACTCTAGAGTCTTGGAACTAGAAATCTGATGAGCCCATTTTAGGCTAGGTGGTGGCTGGGGCTCGTGGGATCAGTTGGAGCAGTGGTAACTCTGGAGCTGCCTCCTAGGCTGCAGGACCGCGGCATTCCTTAAAAAGGTGGGCCTAGACCAGAGCCTTGTTTTTGGTCCCTCGGTCGACTTTCCCTTTGCTTTGGAGGGATCTGTTACTAAGCCCTTCCATCTGGAGAAAATGAAAGACTTTCCTGTGGATGGTTTGCTGAGCAGTGTGACGGTGGTTTCCAGAGACGGCATGTGCTGGGGAAGGTGTGGCCCGGGTGGCAGGTGGCACAGTCCATGTTCCGGTTTATCTCGCCTGCAGCTTCCAGAAGTTAAATCCATCCTCTGTTCTGTACTGGCAGTTCCATTCCTTCCAAATGCACGATGGCTATCCCAAAGAGGGGCTTTGTCTTGGATCACAGAGCAGTTTAGTTGGATGTAAGGCTGGAATTAAACACTGGGGCTCCAGGGGTCCATTAATGAGCCCCTAAATGGTTTTAAACCAGGACTTGGAATCTCACTATTGGGGCTCTTCCCCAGGGAGATAAAACCCTAACATAAGTATGCACACTACAGTTATATTTAAAATATTGAAGAGAACATGGAAAAAACCTTAATGTCTGTCCCACAGCAGGGAAGTGGCTAGGCAAATCCCAGCTTATCTGCTTGATGGAATACTTAAGCAGTCATCAGAAATGGCCTTCATGGGAGATGTCAAATAATGCAGATGCTTGTGATATCAAAAGCCAGAGTTGTATTGATCCCTGAATTACTCTAAATAATGCATGGGAAATGACTGCAGAATTCTAGCAGGGATTGACTGTGGGTAATTTTTTCTTTTGTGTTTCCCTGATGTTCTTTAAGAAGGACGCATTGTATTTCTGGTAGGAAACCTGCCAGTTTTGAACAGTAATGGAAAGCCCCTGCTTCTGAGTTCAGACTAATGCTGGTGGCTGGGGAGGCAGCACAGTGGTAAAATGCTTGCCCGGCACACGAGAAGGCCCTAGGTTCCAGGCCCAGTGCCATAAATCCCCACACAAACAACTAGTGTCAGAGACACGGTGTGGCTTTTTTCAGCCCCGTGGAGCCAGATGCTCTTTTGTGGGACCAAACTAATGTCTACCCCTGAGGGCTGCTGTGAGTTAAAGAGAGAGGAAAAACTTTGTGCTTTGGCACCAGCACTGTGGCGTGGGGCAGGTGTCATCCGTGCTGGGCTTGCTCCGGAGGGGCAAACCTGACTCCTGCCTTCCGGCCTCAGAGTGATTGACCCCACACAAGCATTGCCTGTGGCAGTACCAGCTTCCTTCTTCTCTGTGGAGACTCAGCCTGGTTTAGCCTTAGCTCAGAACCATCCCTTTGCCATGCAGGGACCTGTCCTCAGCTTCTGTTTCAGTAAGTTAAAAAATTTTTGAAAAATAGGTTCCTCTGCAGAATTACCCAGAAAGTCTGTGGAGGGAGCTGGTCTGCTGGCCAGCGGAAGGGCTGGAGTTTGGCAATCCTGTTGGTCACATTCTTGAGCAGGGGAGGGAACGCTAGCAGAGGACAGTAGGTGATGCTGCTCAGCTCTTAGAGCCCTCAAATTATAGGTAAAGTCCTTGTTCTCCAGCTGAGGGGCCTGGACTTCTTACTGGGTGCTCCTCTCCTCATTTTGCTATTTTTCGTCGTGTGTATTTGTGTGTGTGCATATGAATGTGTGCTCACGTGTTGGGGTTCACATTTGTGTGTGGGTACATGTGCACATGTATGCACATGGGTGTGGGGCCCAGAAGTCAATACTGAGCATCTCCCTCAATCGTTTTTCATTTTTGTGTTGAGACGGGGTCCCTTGCTGCACCCGGAGCTCATCAGCTGGCTTTGGTCAGTCTAGCTAGCCAGCTTGCTCTAGAGATCTCCTGTTTCTGCTTCCCAAGGGTTCATAAGTGGGCCACTACACATGCCCAGTATTTAAATGGGTGCTGAAGATCTGAACTGCTGTCCTCACGGTCGGATGGTAAGTCCTCTACTTGTTGAGCCACCCCCACCGCTCCCTAGATCCCCTACAGAAAAAGCCCTCACCTTGCCATGTGACTTAGGCTCTGCAGAAGTGAACCTGCAGCCTTTCACCCTCTCCATCTCCTAGGGGGGACAAGAAAGGTTCCAGGAACCCTGGCCACAATAGCAATGATCAAAGAGAATGAATGGAAGGCCGCTCAGTGCTGGGTTATGCTGGCATAGTTTAGCTGCACGATCTGATTTCAGTAGTGGAATGTTGGTGTAAGGTCAGCAAGCTCACCTTTTATAGATGAAAGGATGCAAGGTCAGAGGGTTTGTGACATGTTCCAGGGCTGAACCTGCTCTGTCTGTAGCTAAAGCTCATCTTATCACATCTATCCATTAGCACCTGCCATTTATCCATACCATCTATATGAACCCGCCTAGATGCCCTCTGTCCCCCAGATCCTCACCATCTTTGACTCCACTCTTCCTCCATATGTTCTCATCCACTCATTCATCCCGAAGTTCTTTGAGGGCCTCCTGCAGGCCTGCAGGGTCAGCCAAACTTGGGTAGATAGCCCTGTGGCTCCAACATGCGTATCTACTTGTCCAGGAGGTGACAGTCCACCATACATGTCTCTGAGAGCTACCTAGTTCTCAGACTTCTGCAGGCAGGAAGAGTGGAGGGCAGGCACCAGCTGCTGCATCCGAGTCTCCTGTGGGGACAACTGCACTCTGGTGGCAGCTTACCTGGGTTTGGGACCAACTTTTCACTTGCTGCTCAATCCTCAGAGGATATAGAAATGTCGTTTTCCAAGCTTTCACAGGTTTGGGACTAGAGGGACATGTTCGAGTTCCGATAACTCTCCAGAGTAGCCAATCCCAGGCTTCACGTGGCTAGGTGGGGCCAAGTGCTTGTGTGCTTGCTCGTCCTAGCCTCTGTCCCCTGAGGTCTGAGAGACAAGATGTTCCTCTCTGGCTGGCTGCGTCCTTAACTCATCCACAAATTGCTTTGGACACTCAGGTCTTCTGGGCTTTCATTCAGCCTTGAAGTCCATATTTATCCGGACCAGACTGATTTCTTGGTCTCTGTAGGTTTCTGTAGGCTTGGGAGGGGGCAGGCAGTTATTGAGGCAGCCCAGGGCATCTACTTCCCATGTGTGTACATATCCCTGTCATAAGGACCACGATAACTCATTAACAAGGCTCTGGTGGTAGGAGCCAGGCTGTGAGCCTGGGCAGCCCTGTGGAAGAATGCCTGACCCTCGTGACCCCATCTCAAGCTGGGTTTAATTAAACTGTCAGCACTGGTCAGAAGAACAAAGCATCCCTTCCCACCAGGGTCCAGCCCCCATCAGAGGCAGGAGGCTACGCCACTGAAACGAATAGCTGTACAGAATGGATCTGTCTCGCCTCTGAGGGAAATTACCCGAAGCAGAAGGTGACCTTGCTATTGCCACATGTCCAGGCCAGGAGGCAGAACTGCTGAGCTTGACCAGCTTCTGGAAAGATGCGGATGACTCCCGAGCGGCACCCAGCTCCGATGGAGCCTCCCCTCCTGTCTGTGCTGCCACAAGGGTCCTTGCTTGGCGTCCACCACTCCTTAGCATCCCTCAGAAATTTCTTGAGTTTGTCCAGAGAGAAGAAGCCTGTGAGGAGCTCAGGGTGTTAATGATAGAAGTGGCCTTACTTAGATGGTTAGAGGAAAAGCTGGCCCAAGGAGGGTCATCTCTAGAGGACTTCACTGCTTCTAGCAAACATTCTCACGTGTCATGAAGCTCTGGGGAGTGCCGGTGAGATAGCTCAGCAGGCAAAAGCGCTTGCTGGACAAACTGGACAATGAACCTGACCTGCAACCCAGGGCAGGAGAGAACTGACTCCTGAAAGTGGTCTTCCGGCCTTCGCACACATCTCATGAGTGTGTGCTCATCCATCCCATACACAGGCACAGTGATAAAACAGAATTAAAAAACTAAACAAAATGCCGGATGGTGGTGGCACACGCCTTTAATCCCAGTACTCGGGAGGCAGAGGCAGGTGG
>LOJH01029689.1:0-17345 GCA_001685095.1 Ellobius talpinus
CCTCTTCTGGCCTGCAGTCATACACACAGACAGAATATTGTATATATAATAAATGAATAGATATTTAAAAAAAGACAGCTGGAGGCAAACACTGTGGCATCTTTAAGAAAAAGCAGGTCCAAAGCAAAATATTTCTTTATAAAATGTGGACTCTTAATTAAGCATGTGTTTAAAGGAACTTATCTAGAAAACAGTATTATCTTAGCATGTAATCATAAGAGAATATAATGTTTTCAACTTTAAACATGCTTAGATACCTAGACTGCTGAGGACAGCAGACACAGGTTTCTGAGGTATCATGTGACCCACTTTTTCAACCACAGTTAATCAATTAAGGTTCTTCTCTGATTAAGTAACAAACAAATCAGTGTTTTAGCATTTTAAGAAATTATCCCAATTGTCTACATTACTTAAAAAAAAAAAAACCCTGCTACAAGAAGGGCTTCTAAGAAGCAGTTACGAATTATTCTGTAGTGTTCCTCGGAGGGACTGACACTACCTCCTTAGCTGCTCAATTCAGAGCTAGGGGTCACAAGAGCTACACAGCATTCTATGTACTCTAACAAGGGCAGTTCAAACTTACATGGCAGTATGTCCTTATATCTGTTCTTTTTAACATTCTCTTCTTTTTCTCCAGTGGCTGTGGGGTAAATCTTTTCTGTTCTATATTTGGTAGACAATCTTCTTAATCGCTTAAAATACAAGAAAATAAAATTCAAGTTTAGAGAAACATTGATATTTTCAAAATGTTAAAGATTTACAAATGAATTCTGTTGACCCAATTCCTCACACCTAATTCTCCTATTCCTCTAAGCTGTTAATTTCCCTATCCCTTAAAAATTAACCCTAAGAATAATTTCTTTTTAGAATAAGTGCAATTGTAAGATTGTTTATTCCAAATGAACAGCAAAGGGAACTAGAAGTAATTTTACTTGAAGATATCAATAAGCTGAGAATGTCTATGATTAATAAGGGTGTTGTAAAGGTTTCTTCTCTCTGTAGCCCAGCTCTTTCCAAGGCGTAAAATACTGCGAAACAAAGTCCCTTCATACTGCATTGGCAATGCTCACCAAAGTGGATTCTGCTTATTCACTGCCTCTCAGAAGTGCCTTCTGGGTTAGTGACAAATTCTTACCACATATGGCAGTAGGGATGTTCTTTGGGCTGGAATATTTCTGTTTGTCAGTAATACACTTCCTGCTTTCAGAAGAACTGAAAGTTGGCATTGTGAATTGTTTAGACTCTATGCAACTACACTTCTAAAAATTAATTTCAAAGGAGATTAGTTCCTTGATGGATTAAAGACATATTGAAAGCACTTTGATTTTAGGACTCAAATTATTAAATACAAATGAAATGAAAAAAATCTAGTAGCAACTGAATTTTTTCACGAGTTTATTTTTGTAACCCATGATGCCAAAACTCAAGCAATTAAGAATTTTCATGACTGTATTTAAAGAAAAAAAATTACAGAATTTTAACATAAGAATCTTGTCATTGTTATGGTATTACTTTAAATAATTTTACACACGGGCACTTACATAGGAAATGGTTATTTTTGTTTTACTCAGAAAAAAAAAAGACTAAATTTTAGAGACCGAACACAGGAATACACATTTTTTTCTTTTAAGAAAAATCATGCTATATACTGGCACAAAGCCTAAGTAAAATTTCACAGGTCTATAGTGACTTTAAAAAAAAAATCTCAAAATATATAGATGTGTAAACAACCCAGTTTTCCATACGCCTGCAACCCCAGCACTCATGGGAACAGGTCACTGGGCTACACTAGAGCCAGACTTCAGTACGATGTGTGTCCAAACAAGGTATTAATTACAGTTATAAATCCACCTATCTTACATTTCTACACATGTGCCTCAAGATAAAACTGGCACAACATGGAATAATGTATGCACAAAGCTCTTTATTGCAATATGTTCATAATAGCAAAAGTTCACAAACAATAAAAAACAGCCTATTAATAGGACTGGATAAATCTGTTTCATACAATCAAGTATGATATGACTAAAAAGAAAGTAAGAAAGCTCAGCCTTGAATACAGTAATAAGGCACCATATCAAAAATTCTCATTAAATGTAAAAAGAAAACCCAAGACTGTTCTCCTACTGGCATTAAAGGAATTTAAACCATGTCTGCTTGTACACATGCCTAAAACATCTCCAAGAAATCGAGCACCAAGGCTACATGGGGCAGGGAATGAGAGCTGAGAAATGGACAGGAAGTAGAGTACTGTGTCTTTTCACACTTCCGTGTTGTATGAACATACTGCCTACCCAGAAAATTAAATGCAAAAGTAAAGCAATAGAAAAGACAAAAAGATTGCTCATAGATTTCATTATTCCCTGTTAATAATATCTTGCATATCCATTTTCTCTGCACAAAGATCTGATATCAGAAAAGATGTATTTTAAGATATTTACAGTATCTTAATATAAAGGTTTTTTGTGAAAATTAAACTTAAAGGATGTCAGTTTAAACAGTCAAAGAAGCGTTGGCAGAAAAGAAAAGTACTTGACATCACTATTACTGAACCAACAGTTAACTACAAAGGAAGGAACAGGGCCGGCTGGATTACAAGCTGCTGTCACACTTCTAGAGCACCTACTACCCACGCCAAGCACTTCCTTGTGTGACAATTACTGAGAAATATATTTGTAATGTTTTTATGTGAAAGCTGATAATTATTACAGAATGTCTTTGTATCATAAACAAATATTCAAGTTTGAATTTTTATTTACCTAATAGTCTTAAAGCCTGACATATCATGGAATTCTTTATATGCTCAACTTTAAAATGAAGAACGTTTTATGAAAATAAAATAAAAAACCTAGTCCACATAAATGGTATATCCAGTGAGATCTGATCATTGCATATTTTATATGTGTGTAAGTGTATGGACACAGATTATATATATAACACATGTATTAAAATATTTAATAACATAATATTAAAACATATTTTAATACATGTGTTATATATAACACTGTTCAGATATGACTATTATGTGTAAATTAAGTCACATATAAAATTAAATATATTCTAAAAATCATCATATACATTAGAGATATGCAACATAAGAATAAAACTTTGCTTTGCTCTTTGAAAAAGATCAACATCCAGAAAACTCTACCAAGCTGCATTAAAAAGACATTTTTAAGTAGAGACTTTATTCCTATCAAAAATATAGTCAGCCTTACAATTAGTTGCATTAATTATAATTTTGGTTTTGGTAATATACATCAATCCATTTAATCCACTGTTACAATTTTTATAAAAAGATAAGGCCTCCAGACTCAGCAAAGAGTCTGGCATATGAATGGCTCAATAATCATTAATTACTATTAGCCAATTTAAAAATTCTTTAAATATTACTTGTACTTCAGATTTGTTTCTTTGGAACCTTTCCTAGACAGAGTCTCAGAGAGACATACATCGTGGGCCACTCTGTCTGCTTGGACTGTTGTGCAGTGTAAAGCAGTTTGTCCACCTGACCTGAGCTGGCTTTGGAATCACGTGGACGGCAGACTGCTGAGGTCCCCAGTCGTTCAATGGGTCTGGGGTAAATTAACCAGAACACTTTCATTCTTAGTCAGTTACCAGGTGCTGCTGCGGTACGTCTGACCAAGTGTGATGGAATACTGACTAATTCGCTCGGTAAAACACAAGTTTTTCAATTATTAGGTTTCTTTGTATTTTACATATAAGTTTGTATTATCAAATAATTCCAAGATGCATAGGGCCTTCTTATGGAAATTGGGGAAGGAATTAGTAAGGATGAAAAAGGCAGTTAAACAGTCTGGGGAGGGTGGAAGGACACTACAGCTGAGTAACAAAGGACAGCGGCAGCTCAGGCTGTAACAAAGGGCACATGAGGAAGACTGGAATGTTCTGAGAGTCACACAGGAAGACTTCTTAAACTGTGCAGGGATCGTGGACTGAATGTGGTAGATGGGCAAGACTGGCAGCAGCACACGGTTTTTTAACACAACCAAGATGGATCCAAAATAAACACACAGCAAACACGAGGTTCTGGCGGTGCTTGCCTGTGATGCATCGGGTGACTTTACTACTTTACTACAGCTCTTTCTGAACATGCAATGTGCACCCGCTGTGCCTGCCCTCATGCTATGCAACACAACCACTGCCTAAAGACCACAGCTCAGATTTGAGAGGACCATATGAAATGAACTGTAGTACTGTTTTGTTTGACTGTGCACACAGTTTTCAAGTCCTACAAAGACAAATGGTTTAATTATAGAAAACAGATTTTAAAAAATATTGTTATTAGCATGTAAATATCAAATCAGCCTATCTCTGGACTGTACGGGTTCAGAATGTTTGATTAAAGTCAAACTAGTATGACTGAGTTGGTGAAGTACGGTTGCATTAGCATGGGACCTCAGTTCCATCCCAGAATCCAATTTATAGAGCTGGGCTCAGCATGCCATGCCTGTGATCACAGCACTGGGGAGGAAGAGACAGGAGGATCCCCGGGACGTTCTGGCTAGCCAGAACAGGTGAACCAGGGAGCTCCATGTTCAATGAAAGCCTGTCTCAAATAAACAAAGTGGGGATAGAGGAAGACAACCAACATCAACTTCTGACCTCAACATGCACACACACACACACCCCCTATGTTTGTAAAATACCAGAAATTATCTAACCCTGTATAAACATGGCAAAACTTTACATTATCAGGCGAAACTGGCAAAAACCACCACGTTTTTTTCATTTGAAGCTCAAAGTCAGGACTGATCAACAAAGGATATATGATGTAAAGGAGAATCTCAGGACCTTTTAGGTAAGCACTCCAGTGGACCTCTCTGCTTCATATATTCCATCTGTCTTTGCTCTCACTACACCAGGACAGAAACACCCTGAAACGCTTTTCTGAGACTACTGCTGTGACATACTCCATCATCCACTCCTCCCAAACTGCTTCCTCATCTCTAACTCAGCTCTTCTATGCACTGCTACTCAAGGACACATCTCAATATACAAACACATCATCCTTGGCAGAACTAGAACTTCCTGAAGATACAGCCAGAACTTCACATTGTAATAACAGCAGCTCCTATCACCAAATCCATGACGGACACTCTCCCCCACCTCTGAAGTGCTGGGACCTCAGGTATATACTACCACTCCTAGCTAGAAATACAAACTTTTAGCCTAAGTTTATTCTTTACTTAACATCAAGGTATTTTCTGGAAATAAAAGCAGAGTATCACTTAAATCACAGGGAAATAAAATTATGCCATAATGGACCAGTGAGATGGCTCAGCAGATAAAGATGCTTGCCCTGCAAGTCTGACGAGCTGATACTGACCCCCAGGACTCACATGGTGGAAGAACTCCTGAAAGCTGTTGGCTGAGCTCCACAGCAACACTGTGGTCAGACACCCCAAATAATAAATGAGATAAAATTTTGTTATACATGGCCGGGTGTGGTGGCAAAAGCCTTTAATCCCAGCACTTGAGAGGCAGAGACAGGTGGATCTCTGTGAGTTCAAGGCCAGCCTGGTCTACAAAGTGAGTTCCAGGATAGTCAGGGCTACACAGAGAAACCCTGTCCTGGGGGGGGGAGAGGGAACTGTCATATGCATTAGTTTTACTGAACAAAGTTACCTAAGAAAAGAAAGTTTATTTTGCACAGTAAACTGGAGAGAAGTGGGTGTGTTTGCACACATGTTCCGATTCACAGGGCAGGCTCACTCCTACTATCAGCACCTTCCTTTTCTCTATCTAACGCCTCTCCGCCCACTAAACTACTGACTTATATTTCTGGTTGTAAGCCTAGCCTTTAACAGCTGAGCAATCTCTCCAGCCTGTCTACTGATTATTAACTCCAATTCCAAGGATTTTTTCCCCTCCCTGTCCCCACAGTAAACGTCTCAGAAATTACAAACTCCAGGCATTAAAACTATGGCTACTGATCTGAGTGCAGTAGGGCACAACTAACACACACCCCCGTGCCTGGGACATGAAGGATACAAAATTCAAGGCAATGCTAAAATTGTACACGTCTTTAATCCCAGCACTCAGCAGAGGCAGAAACAGGCAGACCTCTGAGAGTTCCAGAAAGGCCAGGACTACACACTGGGACCCTGTCTCAAAATAATAATGATAATAACAATAAAGTAAAGAATTCAAGGCAAGCTACACAATGGTCACCCAGGGTTGAGACCCTGTCTCCAGCAACACACACACACAAAATAATATCTTCCTTCAAATTATGATGTATCTTACCTTTAAGAAAACAGCCAACAATTTTCATAGGGGACTAAAGCAATCCGTCATTAATAAAATCAAGAACATCAAGACCAACTGTTATACCTTAAGGGACAATAACATCAATTCTGTTTACCTCCAAATAAAAAACAAACCAAAGACAAGTCCTAAATTTGTAGCATAGACCAATTATTTCTCACTGCCAAAACATAGTGCAGACCAATTATCACACCTGCAGTTTAAACAGCTCAATATATACTCACCACTATATGGAAAATAATTATTTCTGCAAGACCAGAGTGCCACAAAGCTGTGGTCAATAAACCAAAAGTTTTAAAGAGAAAAACCTACATTTCCTGGTAAACTACCAACTTTCTGAAAAAAATTTTTTTGTGTTACAACTCTACTGAATTTGCTTTTAGGAGTTTGTTGGTAATCTCAAGAGGCACCAAAGCTTAATACTGAGCTAAAAAATTTGCAAAAACAACAAAAAAGATTCAGATGCAATCATAACCATTATGATTGATTTCATGTCATTTTTTTCCTGTTCTAGAACTTATTATTTACCATCCCTGGCTTTTAATTCCATCGCTACTGCCAATGACTATAAACCACTGTCTGGGAGACAGATGCACTCTCTCACACCTGTCTCCTCCACAGTGCTAGCTAGTGTCTTCTAACTGGCCTCCTCCTAATCACATCTATAACACACTCACGTAAGCTACATATATAGCCTGTACAACTGGAGAGAATAAAATGCCATTTAAAATTTGGTCTTTGTTATTTAATCATATTGATTTGAAATTGATTGTAAAAAATAAAGTGGAGCAGTTTGCCTCAAGTTGTCCTTCCATCCAGTCTAACCAGACTGAACATTCTTCGCATCTGAGTCCTGAGGAAATAAAAGTACGCTCAGGGTGGTGTGGCCACAGTCGTCTTGTCTTAAATAACATACATGAGCCAAGGTTTTTGTTTTGTTTTTGAAGACAGGATTTCTCTGTGTAACAGCCCTGGCTGTCCTGGAACTCGCTCTGTAGACCCGGCTGGCCTCAAACTTAACAGAGATCCACCTGCATCTGCCTCCCAAGTGCTGAGATTAAAGGCGTGCGCCACCACCATGCCAGGCTCTGAACAAAGTCTTTAATTCACTTCTTTATTACCCACAATCTCATCAGGCAAAGCTTCTATTTCAACTTCAGCTTCTTAAAAAAAATTCTGATTCCTGCCCGGGGGCAGGGTGAGGAGCGGGACACCTGGCACACAACTCCTACTTTCCAGCTGGGGACAGCTCAGTGGTACAAGCAGGAGGCCAAGGTTCAATTCCCAGCAGCATACAAATAAAACCTCATCCTGTTTCCTCTGGCCTGCTCATCAGCCTACTTCTGATTCGTCTCCTAATCTTTCCACCTCATGGGCCAGGCCCCACTAGCCTTCTGTTTCTCGTGCGCATCTGCTCCCTCCTGAAGAATGTTCTTCCCCAGTGTGTCAAGAACACCAGCTGTCCATCAAAATCTGCTTTCCAGGACTGAGGCACTGTAGTCATGTGCCAAAGTACTTACATATAAACACCCTGCAAAAGAATCCAGAGCGATTCAAAATAAAAGCAGCAAAAAGCAAGGTGTGTGAAGCGAAGCCCAGGAGAACAAAGCCCAGAAGCACAAGTTTCCCACAGTTCTCTCCTAATGATGTCAAAAGGACCCATGAATTCCTGAAGCAATCAACTGTGACAATCTTCGTAAGAAGTGGTCTACCGGAGGAACTCACGAGTAGAGAGTGGTGCCCAGGATTCACTGTCCAGCCACATGGGCAGTCTTGGAGTAGCACATCCCAATGGTCTAAACTCCTACAGGGAAGGCAGGTAGGTGTTCAGTATAAACAATATCACTTGCTTCAACAATTGACACACAGTGGAGCACTCTTAACAAGGGAACCCTTCTAAAAACCCAAGTTCCCAGATATCAGATAAGGCTCAACCAAAGCAGATCTTCCTAAGAGCAATTCCAGGTCCACTAATAACTCTTTCCTCCACACAAGTATAAAGCAAAATGCACAATTTTTCTCTCTCCTTCAAAGTCCTTCTCATCTTACATACATGTCAGGGTAAATCACCTGACTAAAAGATACTTTAGGTTTCACAAAAATGCGAGATACTAGGACATACCTGTTTATATACACACCCATGAATTATGGGCTCAAGAACCTGACATGTGTCAGACAGCATTCTATTACAAGTGGCTAACTGCTTTCCCATGAACAGACCTAGAAATCACTTTTTCTACACTTTTCTTTCCTGCTATTGTTTCTAATTTTTTCAGTTATAAA
This sequence comes from Ellobius talpinus, assembly GCA_001685095.1. NCBI lineage: Eukaryota > Metazoa > Chordata > Mammalia > Rodentia > Cricetidae > Ellobius > Ellobius talpinus. The sequence goes on from LOJH01029689.1 coordinate 8,575, forward strand.
TTTTAAAATTTTTCCAAATCAGTTAGGCCCTCCATAGAAAATGATCACTAATCTATATTTCTCTCATTATTGGAAAGGCTGGTAGTTTGTCCCTGTATTCAATAATCATTTATCTTCTTACTTATCATGCTATATACCTAAGTTTCTACCTTCTTAATGCTGCGACCCTTTAATACAGCTCCTCACGTTGTGGTGACCCCCAACCATAAAATTAGTTTCATTGCTACTTCATAACTGCAATTTTGTTGTTATGAATCATAACATAATATCTGGTATGCAGGATATCTGATACGATCCCTGTGAAAGGGTCATACGTCGGGGGTGGCTGTTTTGATATTTAGAAGATACTTATGTTTTTGGATAGTAATCTTCCATCTGTTTTATCTTAAAATTACTGAGGTCTCTGCATCATCTCTTGTAATACAGATGTGCACTGAGGTGAGAGGACCACTCACAGCGGAGCAAGGCTCTCCTTCCACATGGGCTCTGAACAGCTGACATCCCACCTACACAAGGCCAAATAAGACTTACTCATGATTCCAGAAACCAGAACAAAATAAAATGTTGAAAAATAAATAAGGACAATTTCTTACTAAGTTGCAAAGGGTGATCCTGAAGTCGTATCTGTAGCCTAAATAGCCCTGAACCTGGTGTTCTCTTCCCCTGGTCTCTGAAACAGCAGGATTATCAGCTGGGCTAAAACTTGTTTCACTTATTCTTAACCTAACGGGTAAAAAGTGACGCACGCACACACACAATTACATATGCTATGTGTATATGACTGCAGTAACAGGATAGGAGGGGAGTAGTACTCAGTCACGAACACACACACACACACACACACACACTCTGCTATGTGTATATGATTGCAGTAACAGAAGGAATAGGAGGGATTAGTACTCACTCACTAAAAGCACCCCTTCCCAGGCTCATCTGTTAAAACCTGAGTCTCCGCTGGTTTTGGAGATGACCTTAGGGTATGGAGCCCTGCTGGAACAGCCTGTCACGGAGGACAAACTGCAAGGGTTTATAACCTACTTGGAGTTCACATTCTGCTTCCCATGTATCTAGGTGAGATGAACTCTAGCTTCCTGAGCTGCTGCCATGCCCTCCCTGCCATTACAGACATCTAACCTTTTAACCTCTTGGAACCAGAATCCAATGTTTTCCTTCAATTGCTCATTCATGGTATTCTATCACAGGGGTAGAATGGGGATGGAGAGGGCACACGGAACAAAACCATACAACAACAAAATCTACAATTCTTACCTTATCTAAAAATGTGAAAATTGAGTTGGATTAGCCAAAAATGTACATTACAACATATAGGTCAATCACTTTAAAATGTGAAAAAAACCACAAATGACAGAAAAGAGAAAATATTAGTAACATAATATGCTCAGTGAAAAATCAAAATGCAAAGAGTGGAAGATAAAAGAGAACAATGAAAACATAAAACATAAATGTAACAGACACTGCTGTAAATTATCAATTATTTGAATGTCAATAGTATAAATGCATCAATTAAAAGACAGATAATGAGAATAGAGGAGAAACAAGACAATTACATACTGACTATAGAAATCCACTTTAATAAGAAGGCATTACTGTTTAAACATGAATGGATGCTAGGACTATGTGTAATGACACATACAGATATCTCTGCATTCAGGAGACACAGGCAAGAAGAAAGAGTTCCAGGCTAGTTCCTTATTCAAAAAGGAGGGAAAAGTAAATACATGCAGATTTATCATTCTAAGATGAGTCAAGAAAATAATCATACTAATTTTGGATAGAGTGGACTTTACAGCAAGCTAAATGATGGAGTCTAAAGGGGTTATCACAAAACAACAAAGGAGTCAATCCTTCGAGAAGATGTAACAATCCATGTGTATGTCTAACTCATTTAGTACAACACATACGGCGGAACTGACAGACACGGATGCAGGAAGACTGGAGTCCACTTACTAGTTGGAGACTTCCCGTTTATCAGAAACAGATAGATGCTGCAGGCAGAAAATCAGTAAGGACAAACTGAAATCCACACCACCATCAATCAACTATATATAACGCTCTACAGAATACACGCTCCCCTCAAGTGCAAAGGAACCCTGACCAAGACAGACCATGTAATGTAATGTGGGCCACAATATAAAACTTAACAAATTTACAAGAAAAGAAATTATATAGTTTTCGTTATTAAACAGAAGTGGGGTCCAACTAGAAATCAGTAACGACAATTCTTGGCGATTAAACAGCACATTTCTAGGAAATCCACGTGGGCCAGAGGTGAGCCCAGTGCTCCCAGTTAGTACCAGTTCTCGTCTAGGAGAGACAGGGTCCTGGATTCAATCTCCACAGTAAGCAAATAAATAATGAAACCTCAAGAGAAAACTTACTCTGAACTGGTCGGGTGCGGGAGCATATGCCTGCAATCCTAGAACAAGGGAGGCCCTGGCGGATTTTCACTCCTAAGCTGAACTAGCCACCTTTCCATAGGCCATCATTTCATGTGCTAGCTCGGGAACTGCTAGGATCCTCCTTCCCTTTTCCTTTTCTGGTGCTAAAGACCAAATCCAGGGCTTCACGTATATAGGTAAACCATTTCAACAAAGAACTAAAAATCCATACCCCAGACATTTCCTTCAAAATGAACAAGTAAAAAGCCCACCACTTCAAAGGGAAATAAATGACGTGGTAAGTAGACCCTTCAAGTAAAAACTCAGAATGTTTCTCACACACACACACACTCGAGTTCACCACAAGCTTAACAGCTTTCAATGTTTAATAAACACTGCACATTTCTAAGTCACTATCCCTGTAAAACTAGATTTTATTTCCATCACTATAAGGTAAATTCTATGAAGCCAAACTTTAATGAGATCTTAAAAATGGTGTCATTTTTCTCATCATTAATTTTTTTACATCAAAGAGCTATCTCTTGCAGAAAATTTATATATAGTCTTGGTTTATTTTGAAATGAAGATTTCTCCATTTCAATTTATTAACCTATCTTAATTCAACATCACACCAAAGGGAATGATTTTATCAGTTTATGAAGTACGACTATAGACAATGTTATGAGTAGGCAGATAACTCAAGATTACTTTAGTTCCGAGCCTATTAATTCAAAATATAAAAGTTTCATAGTAACTTCTAGTGTACAATTAGAGATCAATGGGGGGGGTTGGACAGAAAGAAAACAAGCTAAGGGTAAAGGTGATCTCCAAATCATCTCTCTCTAATGGGCAGCAGATGAACCTGCTTTCTTTTGAAACAGGGTTCCATCATGTAGCCTTGGCTGGCCTGGAACTTGCTATGTAGACCTCAAGCTCAGAGACCGGCCTGCCTCTGCCTCCCAAGTGCCACCACGCCTACCTCTCTCTCTTTAGCACACTACCAAGGTTAAATACCAGGCACTACATTAAAGTAACTTCATTCCTCCCATGTCCTGGTCATGAGACGGCTCATGAGACTCTCAGCCATGACACACTGCTTTGTTATATACCCAGGAAAGTCATGTGACCAAACTTCATGAACTGGAACCTCTCAAACTGCAGGCCAAACACACCTTACCAATCCTGAGCGCATAGGCCTCTAACCCCAGATCCCAGCCAAGTCAAAGGGCAGCACGAGCAGTTTAGCAGGACCCCGTATCAAAAACAAGGGTGCTGGAGAGAAGGCTCAGCAGGTACAACATGGCAGGTCACAGCCCTGTGTAACTCCAGTTCCAGCCTCTGAGGGCTCTCTAGGCAGACACAGGGTGCACAAGTATAAATTTAAGCAAACACTCATATACGTAAAACAACAACACTGACTTAACATGTACTGCAAAAATAGTAAATGCAAAAACAAAATATCATTTTTCTCTTCTAAGAGGTGACAGCCTCAAGTATTTATTTGTTCCAGTAACAAAGGTGACTAAAAGACAGCTGGAACCTTAAAATAGTGTTTTTCGGGTTTGGTTTTGAAAACTATCTTGTCTTACACTACTCACTTCTTAGGCTGCCTTCCTCCCTGGTAAACACCTTTCTACTCACAAGTTTCTCCACATATATGAACAAGCTCTCACCTTGATCGACTTCACACTCGTACAGCAGAACACACACCTCACTGCCAAGTTGCCTCTTAGAAACCCGAAAGCGAGATGTAACAATTCTAGTCATTCTGAGCTTTTCCCTCACGCCCCAAACAGACTAGTTAGTTACTGTAAGGTGTAGGGGGTACCTTTATTAGGCAGAAATGGGCAAAACACAGGAGTGCAGAGAAGCAAAGCCAAGTAAAAACAGCCCCGCTACGTCAGTCAGACATGGGAGAATCACAGAAGGGCTGACATGGGAAGAGTCACCTAGGCAACAGATTCTTCTCCCTTTAATCTTAACCTAGTATGGATGTAGGCTATTAACATCAAACAAAAGGTTTTGGAAAAATTTTAAGACATGTGTGCTCTACTTGGGGAGGCTTTATTAATGTTTTGTGACTGATAAAAGCAAATGTCAGCCTAAGCAGCACAGTGTCAAGGACAGTATCGGTTTTCATTCCGTGTCTTGAGTTAGACCAGTCTGTCGCCTTTCAAGACCCATTAACCTTAATTTCCAGTTTCACTATTTTTTTTTTAAAAAATTTAACTTTATGTGCAGTGGTGTGAAGGTGTCAGGTCCCCTGGAACTGGAGTCACTGACTACTGTGAGCTGCCATGTGGGTGCTAGGAACTGAACCCGGGTCCTCTAGACCAGCTGAGCCACCTGTCCAGTCCCAGTTTCAGGATTCTTTACTATCAGAGTCCAGAGTAAAACCACCCTATGTAAAAGTAGGGGAGAAAAGATCTAGAAACGCCCTTTACATCTGAAGCACGGGATGTATAATTCCTTTTCTGTCTTGCTTTGTTCTCAGCACAAATGCAACCTTAAAACCTACACTAAGGACATTTTTAAATGTAATTTATTTGTAGCATGTGAAGGTAGAGAAAGGACTCAGCAATCCAAGAGAGTAAGTCAGTGGCCTCGGGACCCTTTCCCTCATTCAGGCTCCTGTCCTGACTTCCCTGGATGACAGACTACAAACTATAAAATGATATAACCCTTTTCTCCTCAAGTTACTCTTGGTCATGGTATTTTATTACAGAACTGGAAACTCTAACTAAAGCAGCCCAATAGTAGTTATCACTGGCTTATCATGTAAGGTCCTGGAATGAATCCTCAGCACCAAAAAGAAGAAAAAAGCAAAAACCAAGATTTTTTTTAAACGTGTTTTGTTTTCTTACAGTGCTGGAAGGGATCCAGCCCAGGCCTTGTAGATGCTACCTGAGCACTTTCCTACTGAGCTCATCCCCAACCCCACAAATAAGGAAATAATCTAACAACTGGGAAAAGAGGAAACAGGACAGCACGTATCTGAATGTGAAATTATCAGATTTAAGAATACTATTTATTAAAATGGAGTGGTGGTGCATGTTTGTAATACCAGTACTCAGAATACCAAGGCAAGCTACAGCAAGCTCCAGGCCAGCCTGTGCTACATACTGAGTCGCTGTTTCAAAAATTATTCAAAGCAACAGTGACCATATGGCCAGAACTCGATTTTGAAAGGTCCTACTCTATGATTAAACAAATAATAATATGACATAAAATATTCTTTAGTCTAACATTCAAAAACAAAGATCAAGTTCCATCTAAAGTTGTCTCCCTTTGGAAATGTCATCTGTCATTAGACAGCTGTTTACTGTGTATAACATAACCCCATAAGCTCCACATCTGTGAAGCATTCTTGGTTGTCTTGACAAACTCTTCCAGAATCAGCTTAGAGTTGGCAAGATGGCTGGGGGTAAGGGCGTTTCCTGCTAAGCCTGACAACACATACAACAGAAGGAGACAGGCTCTAGGAACTCATCTTCTGACCACCACAGGCATGCCCCTCCCCACAGTAAATTTTTTAAAGTAATTTCAAAAAGAAGAATCAGATTAAGTATGTTATATTTACTGAACTGATCCATGATCTGCTCGGGCACATTTATGCTTTTCCCATCTCTCTTCTAAATTTAAATATACTTTTACTGGCACAACACAGTATTTTCAATTGCCACTGACAACATTCTAAGAACTATTTAGACACTCTACACACATGTATCTTGGTCTTCCAAGTAAGTGTCATATCCTCAGCTTCTTTAGATACCTTCAGTGTCCGTTCTACACACGGAGCCTATAACATGGTGGGCACTCATAAATCTCAGTAAGTATTTTCTTGTATAACTAAGAATATGACAGAGACCACAGATGTAAAAGGACAAATCTATGACTACCTTTAATGGCTACCAGGGTAGTCACTCACATCTGAAAAGAAGCTGTTACAGGAAATGTAGAATAACAGGATCCCCGCCTCACAATCCAAAGTCACGGCTGCTTGTCTCATGGCTACCACTGTCAGTAATTACAAAAATCTAAGAAATTGTAACCACTGTAATAGGAAACACGCTGAAAGAACTCAGCTCCTTTGAGGAAGAGTGGTGGTTCAGAACAAGTGCATCACTTCACTTATCTTAGGACTTTTTCAGTTCAAACCTAATCAAACCTTTTTCGAGACAGGGTTTCTTTGTGTAGCTCTGGATGACCTGGAACTCACACTGTAGCCCAGGCTGCCCTTGAACTCACAGAGATCTGCCTGCTTCTGCCTTCCAAGGGCTGGAATTAAAGTTGTAAGCCAACACAACCTGGAAAAGGGCCTTTTTTCTATATAGTATTAAAAACCCAATTTTATAGTGGAAAACAAGTACTTTCAGATCAACTACATTAATATATTTATTCCAGAAAAGCGGAAATTAAGTACACAGTCTCTTCTATACTTTAGGTAAATAGTGAAATCATTCGAAAGTTTTGTCAGAGTGTGGTGATTTCATTTTGTAATTCCAGCACAGAGGAGGCTGAGGTAGGACTGCTCCAAGTTTGAGGCCAGTTTAGACTATAAGCGAACAAAATTAGCTATTTCTCTCTTTATTAATTATATATATGAGACAAGGTCTATGTAGTCCTGGCAGCCCTGGAGCTCTCTATGTTGATCATGCTGGCATTGAGCTCTGAGATTCTCCTGTCTCTGCCTCCCAAGCGCTGGTATTAAAGGCGTGTGCCACCACACCCAGGCTCAAAATTTTAATTTTTTGATCTTCAAAGTTCCAGTCTGTAAAAGGCAAACTTATGATTTCTAAGAGGATAAGTAGTATGCCCAACAGTACACCACAGATATGCAAGATTTCATTTATTTGGTAAGAACATTCAAGGATGGAGAAATAACTTATTTTAGAAAGAAGAACCACAAACCACCAAGTACAGAGAGGTAGTGGGAGACTAAGGAGGCTTTGGAAAGTCAGGCCAAGCAACACAGGCCTCTAAGCTCAGAAAGAGTGCTATGGAGACAAAGCTCAGTAGTGTGTACCTTGAAGGCCCTTGCTTCAGTCCCTGGAGCGGAAGAGGAGAGGGGAAAGCGAAGAGAGGAAGGGGGAGGAAGGGAGAGAAGGAGAGGGGAGAAAATAAGGGTGGAGAGAGGTGATAAAAATGAATCATGCTTCCAGTGGGTCTTATACAGACATACTAAAAGAAACCACACAACTGGGAAGGAAGAGGTTAAATGTCTGTCTCTTGATTTTACTACTAGCATGGTTCCCTTTAGTGTAAAGATGCTAATTTCAGGAAAGCGAGTATGATCTATGGGATGGACTGAATGAGAAAGAAACTAGAGGCAAGGAGACAGCAAGCACCACTTTGTAATTACTTCCCAAACACCCACCAGTTCACCCAAGATCACAGAGACATGGTTACCTAGATTTTATTAATTAAATTCAAAACCAGAAGCTTAAATTGGTTATTTAAAGTACATTATTTATGGGGTATGCCCCACCTGGATATCTAAGTATTCTAAGCAGCACTCACAGAGGACAGAATTATTCAGATTTTTGCAGAAGAAACTGCAAATAACAAACCACACTTAAAAAATATTAAAGGTTTTACTTCAGTCTAGCATTCTTTTTAAACTAGAGAAAAACTGATCTATTTCGGTGAATGTCAGTCAGTGTGGACCCATGTGAACATAGGTGCCTGTGGAGTCCAGAAGAGGGTCCTTGGGAACTAGATTCATTAGACAGTTGTGAGACAACAGATGTGGGTGCTGGGACCTGAACCTGGGTCCTCTGGAAGAGCAGCATGAGCTCCCTCTCCGCACACGCATGTGTGTGTGCACGCCACAGTGCTCGAGGGGAGATCAGAGGATAACGTGTACGAGTCAGCTCTGTCCTTCCACCATGTGCACTCAAGGGGTTGAGCACAGGTCCTGAGGTTAGCAGCCAAGAGCTTTTCCCCACACAGCCATCTCACCCACAATTCTGTTTTCTTTCCTAGCGACTGCTCAAAATACTACCACACTATGTAACAACACGGCAGTGCATAGGAGAGGGGAAACAGCTCCCACAGTAGTCTAAGACTACTATGGACTTTTTCAAGAATTCACCTGATAAATCTGTCTTAATAGCAGTAAACCTGGTTACAATTTCTACCTGTGCAATGGACAGCAATGCTTATCCTACAGACAAGGCATAGTGGAAGATCAAGAATTAAGTGCTGTCTCTAGTCTAGGAGATTTTTCAGCTGAGGTTAGTCAAAAATGTAAATGTTTATAAGTTTAATGAAATGAGTGGTATAGAAACATAAATGTGTTTAATGTATGAAAAATTAAATTGATTTTTTGGAGTTGATCTTGTATCCTGCCACATTACTAAAGGTGTTTAT
>LOJH01029690.1:6963-17811 GCA_001685095.1 Ellobius talpinus
TCTCTGTCTCTCTCTCTCACACACACAGAGGGAGAGAGTCTTTGCTCATTTATAGTTTAGTAGCATTAGTTACAAGGTTGTCTATCACCACTGTCTATTTCAGAAGACTTTTATCACTGCAAAATGAAACTCTGAACATTAAGCAGTAACTATTCCATCCTCCCAGCCCCTGCTTTCCTTAATAACCATTACTCTACATTTTGTCTGAATTTTCCTATTCCAGATATTTCCTGAAAGTAGAATTATACCATATTTGTTTGGTTGGTTTATTTCATTTAGTGTAGTGTCTTTAAGGATCATCCATAGTGCAGTATTTGTTGTTACTTTTTATAACTAGATAATATTCTGTTCTGTGTCTTTACCACATTTTGTATATCAATTCATTGATGGATACTTGGTTATTTACATCTATTGGATATTGTAAATAATGACACTTATACTAAGACTGCATACTGTTTGGTAAGCATAGTATCCTTAACACAGATTGACGTGTAAATATAAGTGTCTGTTTCCAGTTCTTTTGAGTGGGAGTAGAATTGCTGGTTCAAACAATAATTATGTTTACATTTTAGATGAAGCACACAAAAGTGTTTTTCAGAGTGGCTGCACCATTTTGCATCACTTATTAGCAAAGTATGAGAGTTTCAGTTTCTTCCTATATTTGCCACCACTTCCAATTTTCCATTAAAAATATTATAGTCGTCAAGTAGGTTTGAATTGTGTCTAGTTGTGGTTTTGATTTACATCTCCCTTCTGACTAATATTATTCAGCATCTTTTCATGGGCTTGGACTTCTTAGTGTTGGGGGCATTTTGCTGCTCATTTAAGCATTTGAACACAAATACACATGTACACACACACACACCTATATGCAAACATATTCTTCATGCATGCTAGGTAAGCACATTCCCAGCTTGTCTCAGTTTTTTGTTATTACTGTTCCTTACTTGTGATTCTTAGTTGTGTTTCTCAATTTTAATTTTTCTCCTCTTAAGCCATGTTGAAAATAGAAGCATATACTACCATAATACTTAGCACAAAAGATTTACTGTTATTTGTCATGTTGAAATTTCAGTAACGTCAAGGTATATTTAATGATTCATGTCAAATGAATGAACAGAAAAGTAGTCCAAAGTTCAGCAATTATCTCCACCAAATACTTCTGTTGAGAAACCAAGTTAGAATGCAGACTTTGTGGTCAGCATGTTGCCTTTTAGAATGAGCTTTTTTCTATGACCTCTGTCTTCTCTTCATTGACCCCTCCCACTCATATGCAATAAGACTCAATAAGACTCCTGTCTAGACACAGAAGGTTGTTATGGCTGTATCCTGGATATTTAGAATGCTGCTCTTAAGGGCTGAGAGTGGAACAATGATTAGTGTGTATTCGGTTACCTTTTGCTTTTTGCCAAGATAGAAGACTTTAGCTCTTTATTAATATAATTGTACAAAGCATTTTAAATATTAAAACTATGGACTCGCAAGATGTAGTAGGTAAAGGAACTTGCCACTAAACCTGACAACATGAGTTGAATCCCTAGGACCCTTGTGGTGAAAAGAGAAGCAACTCAAAAAGTGCTATGGCATGAGCTCCCCTACACACCTCATACACACAATAAAAATAATAATATAATAATAATAGTTTAAATAAAATAAAGACAGGTAGGAATAGTTTCCTCCCACTCCATTCTTGAACTTTCGTGCTCCTCTCTTGACAGTTCATGTGGCAAGCACTTTATCCACTGAGTCATCTCATTGACTCTGACCTGGCAGGGACTGAAGCTATGGAAATTCTTACCTGCTTTTTCTTCCTTTTGAGACAGTGTTACACTATGTGGGCCTGGCTGGCCTGGAACTCTCTAGGTGGAGCAAACTGGCATTAAAATCATAGTGTGTCTCTTGAGTGCTGGAATTAGACAAATGTGAGACACCATGCCTGACTTTCCCTGTCTTTAAGATCATGAAGAATCTTGGGGAAGCTCTTCTTAGTTTTCCCATGCCTATGTGTTTTCACTGACTAAAAATAACATCTGTTTCCCCAATCTAAATGTTTTGTTTTTGTATTTCACCTGCTAGCTAAACTTAGCACGTTTCATTTAAATCGAACCACTTCTAATACTTCCCCTCACCATCCTTACTCCAAGTCATAGTTAATCCCCTAATTTTATTTATCTGCTTATTTGTCTCTTGGGTCTCCCTATTTCCCGCCCTCTTTTTGCCAAGACCCTGACAGCCCTTTCCATGCTAGGCAAAGCTCTCTACTATTGAGCTATATCCCAAGCCCTCAATTTTTTGTTTTTCATTCCATTTTCTACAGAAAAGTAGGGAATTTTTTGAACAGTATAAATTCTTGTGCGTGGAGTCTTTCTCTGTCTTCCTGTTACACTGATAAGTACAGTAGATAAGTACATCACACACTCTTATTGTCAGATTTTTCGAGGTTCTTTGAAGGAGGGCAGGGAGGTTTGATATGTAGCCTTAGTGATCGAACTTTTTTTCTTCTGTTTTGAGGCTAGACGTTCTGCCCAAAGCCTACAGCCTCAGCTAACTTATTCTCCATCTTTTTCAAAAACATTTCATCAGATCTACAGAGTAAAATTAAGTTTGTTTCAAATGAAAACATACATTGTGTCAGACTGTAAGGCAGAAATACTACACATTTATATCATTTTGGAGGAAAGAATTAAAATTTGCAAATCAAGTTTGATGTTGAACTGTTAATGTTTGAGTAAATCTTACTCTTCAGTGCATAACCACTTCATTTACTTGAGAAATTGGTTCCCCGAGAGGTGAAATGCCTAATCAAAGCTGAAGTGCAGCTAGGATAAGAACCCAGTAATCAGTCTCAATGTCAGTCAGTCCCCTTCCCCATCCTCCCCTTTCCTCTCTTCTCACAGAATCCTACTTTCTCATAGGCATCTCACTCTATTTCACTCTCTTGCCCAGGCTGACTTACAGCTCCATACATAAGTTTGTGGGTAGCCTTGAACTCATGGCAGTCCTCCTTTCTCAGCTTCTTCACTGCTGAGATTACAAATGTGAGCCTCTATGCCAGTGGTTCTCAACCTTCCTAATGCTGCTATCCTTTAATCCTTTTCCTCGTATTGTAGTGATCCCCAGCCATAAATTATTTTGTTGGTACTTTATAACTGTTATGTTGCTATTGTTGTGAATTATAATGTAAGTACCCGTGTTTTCTGATGGTCTTAGACAACCCCTATGAAGGGGTTGTTCAACACACCCACACACACCCGCAAAAGGGTTGCTACCCATAGTTTGAGAACAATTGCTCTATGCCCTGCTGTCAATTTTATTTGGTTCTTTGTAGTTGTTTGTTATAAGGGTTATATAATATATGAGCCGAGTACTGAGCTTATTATAAAAATCTAGTACTATTCTGATTTATATTGATCAAGAGTATTTTTTCCTGATTCTCCACTTGATTTTATTTCTAACAAAGTTGAGTAAAGAATAATAGACATATAATGCATGTTCATATTTAAAATGTGCACTTTGGTATGCTTTGAAGTATATGCTCACAAGTGAGACTGCCACCCCGATCACGAGTATTTGAAAGTTACATAGATCTACTCAAACTGCAAATAGATAAATAACTTTGGGGAAGAACCATGACATATCATCAGCAAAATATGGATTCTGCACACTGACATGATTCTATAGATCTCTGTTGTCAGCCTCACTAACCAGCTTATCCTGTCTCTAGAAAGTCTTGCTTTTTGTCTTTCTGTATTTCAGATCTGCCTTGCTGTCTTTATTATTACCTCACCTCTGAGGGCATAATGGACATAAGACTGCCCTGTTAAACATGAACTGCACCTTGAAAAGCAGAGTTACCCAAATCACCCTTAGGCTTGACATCTATTAAGATACATAAAACTTACTGAATGCTGTTATACTTGTGGTTAATGGTTTATTATGGTGAAAGGATAGTTTAAAATCAGTCAAGGAAAAGAGCATGTAGAACAAAGTCCAGGAGTGTTCCCAACGTGGAACTTCTGGTAGGTTTTCTTCCCGTGACATCCAAATATGTTGTGCTTCCAGTATCCATGTGTACAGTATACATGGAGTTATTGGCAGCCAGGGATTCTCACATGAGTTGCAGGGACCATATTTTTTTTCTCAGTATGTCTTCATTACATTGTCGTGGTTGGTAGAGTACCCGTATGATTGAACTCAGTCTCTGGGTTGAATTCCAATCACACTATCAGCCATGTTTTCCTTATCATGTTGGTCATTTTTTGTGGCCAGTTGCACTAAGCAATGACATTCCTATCAGATATGCCAAAATAAACTTCTTTTTGGACAAGGCTAAATTATTTATACAGTGTATAAAATTACAGCTTACTTCCATTCAGGCATGCCTATAATCCACTCAGGAAGTGGAGGCAGGAGAATCAGGAGTTCAAGGCGAACCTGAAATACATGAGATAAACACACAACTCTTCACAAACAGCCCTTTACTTCCTTAGTTAAAGAACGTACCATCTATGTAATAAATTGATTTGATGCTAACTTCACACATATTACTAAGGGAGTTACAGGTAGTTGTGAGCTACTTGACATGGATGTATTGGATATCATAATTCCTCTTTAGGAACTGAATTCCAGTTCTTTGCAATAGTAGTGCATACTCTTAACTGCTAAATCATTTCTCCAGCCCTGTAGGTGTAATTTAATGATTTTTTTTAAAATAAGGACTCACTATGTAGGCCAGGTTGACCTTGAACTTAACACAGCTCTGCCTCTGCCTCCTGAGTGCTGGTATCAAAAACATGTGCCACTACACTTGGTCTGAGTGAATGTGTGTGTGTGTGTGTGTGTGTGTGTGTGTAACAGGTTGTGTCATGTAATCCTGGCTGTCTTAGAACTCTATATAGACTAGGCTATCCTTCAACTCACAGATATTATCCTGCCTCTGCCTCCCAAGTGCTTTGATTAAAGACATTAACTGTTAGCAGGATGTATTTCAATAAATCTGTTTCTCAAAGTTGCTGAGGAGCTTTTAGATTTCCCTATGTGTTTTTTTCCATTCCTTATCCTGTCTCTGTATTGTCCGTTAGAGCATTCCTGTATTTCATTATCATTCCTTTCCTGTTTTTGTTTCCTACTTGGATATTATTGGGTCTCATAGTTTCTCCCTTTTCATTCTCTACATTCTCTGAGAACAGCATCAATTGCTTTCATGTCTTTAGGTCATTAGATGTACATAGATGTCACCCCATTATTTCTTTTTCTTACCTTACTGTACTGTCTAGAACTGGTTAAAATGTTGAATTAAGGTGATAGTTAGCATTCTGCTTTTGTTTATGTTATGGCCATAAGGAAAATTTCAAGGTTTCACATTAAGTGTGAGTTGCTGATACATTCACTGCTCATCCCATACTAACTACCATAATAAGCACATGTTTTGTTTAAAATATTTATTTTGTTTTAAATGTTTTGCTTTTGAGACAGGTTCTCATATAGCTGGCCTTGGACTCTGTTGTATATAGTTGAGAATACTGTGGTTTGAGTCCCAGCCTCCACATGGCAGTTAACGACTTTATATAATTCCCATGCCAAGGGGATCTAATGCTCTCTTCTGACTACCATGAGTACTGCATGCATGTGGTTGGTACACAGACATGCATGCAGTCAAAATAACTCTTACACATAAAATAAATACATATCTGGAGGTGATCATGAACTCTTGACCTTCCCTCCACTTCCTGAGTTCTGGGATTGCAGGTTTGTGCTACCACACCAATTTTAATTTTTTTCCTGATCATTATTGCCAGATAGATTATCAGTTTCCTGATATATATTTATGTTACTGTTTTCTTCTCTGATCTTTATTAATCTCATCTATTTGACTGTAAATTTTTAAATTTTGTAAAATAGTTTCTTAGTTCATGATTTCCTCATTCCTAGGTTGGGGATATAGTTTGGTCTACAGATTTAGTATGGTTTAATTGCTATTGTTTCAACAAGAAGAAGTGTATTGAACATCTTTACCTTTTTGTGAACTGTTTATTCAAACTCTTCTGTTTTAATACATTGTTATTTTCCCCCCAATGATTCTGTGTTATATATTAGAAGGATTAATTTCTGCTGTTGTAACTAGGAAATTTTTTCTTGGGTTTTTGCTTTCCACAGACATTTTATAATTAAACTCTTTATTTTGCTTTTCATCACTGAGAAAAGTGCAGGGTGCATAGTATACATCTAGGGAACATCACTGAAATGAACATATAGTGTTTTCCTTTGTCATGATATTTATTTAAACCAGACTGGAGAGATGACTGAGTGGTTAAGAGTATTTAGTATTCTTACAGAGAATCTGCTTCAGTTTCCAGCATCTTTATGGCAACTTACAATCATCTATAACTCCAATGCCAAGAGACTGATATCTTCTGGCCTCTGTGGATACCAGGCATACAAACAGTACACATACATGTATGTATGTTGGTAAGCATTCATACACATGAATAAAAATAAACCTTTTTTTAAAAATGTATGTACCCCAAACATTATGAAAATTTTATATGGTTTATAGGTTTTGAACCAAGCTAGGGAGGCCTTCTGTATGCAGTGACTATACATAAACTCTGTTCTTTGTCTTTTCTTATATTTCAATATATATTTAATTTTTTGTTTTTTTGTTTTTCAAAACGGTTTCTTTGTATCCTTGACATCCTGGAACTCACTCTGAAGACCAAGCTAGCCTTGAACTCACAGAGATCTGCCTGCTTCTGCCTCCCAAGTGCTAGTATTTAAGTGTGCACCCCCACTGCCTAGCTTTAAAAAGAAAAATTGTGGCTATGAGTTTTCACCTGCATGCCTGGTGCCCTCAAAGACCAGAAGAAAGCATTGGATCCCCTAGAACTAGCATTAGAGCTAGTTGTAAGTCACATGTGGGTTCTGGGAATTGAACACAGGTCTTATGCAAGAGCAGCCAGTGCTTTTAACTGCTAAATCATTTCTCCAGCCACCACCTATAAGATACGTTGATTGTGAATGCATTCTTTGTGTGTGGGTGTGTATATTTGTGCATGCATATGCAAAGGCCAGAATGTGTCATGAGCTGCCTTCTTTTCTCACTTTCCCACTTATTTTAAGGAATAGGATTTTTTACTGAGCCTGTATCAGTACTGTAGTGATAGGGGAGAGCATATCAAAAGGCCAAGGCAGTTTCTTTATTAACCAATGAAAGTAACAGATAGATAGAAGATCCTCCTACATCACAGTACCTTGTTTATGCTAGGTTGGCTGGTTAGCAAGCTCCTGGTGTCTGCTTGTCTCCGCCCCATGTTCTGGTTATAGGCATATGCCACCATGCTCAATTTTTGTTGTTGTTGTTTGGTTTGGTTTTGGTTTTGTGAGGCAGGGTTTCTCTGTGTAGTCCTGGCTGCCCTGGAATTCACTTTGTAGATCAGGCTAGCCGCCAGCTCACAGAGATCTGCCTGCTTCTGCCTCCCAAGTGCTGGGGCTAAGGGCATGTGCCACCATGCCCCATTCCATGCTCAGTTTTTATGTGGATGCTAGGGATTTGAACTCAGGTACTCTTGCTGAGCAAGCACTCTTACCCACTGAGCTATATCTCCAGCCATAAATACATTGTTTATGGAATGTTAATTTTACAATTCTAGAATATTGTTAATCAGAAGTTACATACTTTAAAAGTTCGGAAGAGGGCTAGAGCTATAGCTTGGTGATAAAGCAATTGCCTCACTTGTCTTTGATTTGATTTCTTGTGCTACAAAAAAGTAGAATAAAATTTATAATAAGTTACAAAAGGTAAGGTAGTTTTTATGTAAAGACCATAGATTATAGAGTTAAATGAAAAGAAAATCTGTTCTCTTCTCAAATAATAAACAGTTTAATGCTTTTCTGACTTGAAGAAAGAGATGGCTGTTGGGAACTGTTTCATTATAATACATCCATTAATGTGCAGAAGGTGTGATGCTTGTTTGCCTTTTTATTCCCTCGTTAAACCTTTCCTTCTAAACTGTGACCCTGGACTGTGCGCACATGTGACTAGTTTGCTGGGTACGGTGATGCAGGGCTGTAATCCCGGTAGCACTGACCGGTAATCTCAGCACCTGGAACAGAGAGGCAGGAGGATTAGAAATTCATCCTTAGCTACATAACATGTTCAGATCCAGCCTCTACTACATGAAACTTTGTATCACAGGACCTAAAACAAAGGTAAACTAGTTCATTTGTGATGAGTAAGTATAAAATAAACATCAAATTTCAAAAATTCAGTACTTAAAAAAGAAAATACTAAATTTTATATTGATTATCTGTAATGTGATAATTTAGATGCATTCGAATAAAATATATTGCTAAAGTGATTTCATCTTTTTTTATTAATAAAATTGTTGAAAATATTAAGTTTTCGTTTAAATTCTGTGCATTCTATGTCTTCCGTTTTATCTTTTTTGTGACAAATTAGTGTTTAATACCAAAGTACTTGGCTGCTCTTTTTAGATGAGTTCTCCCTTCCCATGAATCAGAGATAAAATATTCTCTTTTCGTCTATTGATATTTCGGTCTTTAAGAGAGATGGAACACCTATTTTTAGTTCTCTGTTACCATATTCCTTCTAGTTTTCAAGATAATTGCCTCTCCCTACTTAGTCTAAACCCAACCATGTGATTTTTTTTTTCAGTAAAGGGCAAATTGTTAATAAATGAGCTCTTTTTGCTTGATTTCTGTTTCCAATTTGAGCTTCTCTTTGATAAAAGGAAGAGTATGACTGGTCATTAGAAATCTGATTGTAGAAGTGAGGAAAAATTCTTGCCCTCAGTGAAATTATAATGTGCCAGTCATTTGTTGATAGTAAATTGACTGATAAATTGTGTGTGTTATAACTAAATAGCAGTGTTAACTGCCTCATGATAGGACAGAAGCAGAATTTATCAGTGGAGAAAAAAATAGTCCAAGATTGAGGAAGAAATTTGATATTTGTGATGGATAGGTTATGGTGATTTAAGCCTATACTGATTCCAGGTAATTTAAAAGTGTATCATGTAAATTAGTAGTGCTTGGATTCATTCCACACTTGCTACCTGCTATAAGTTTATTTCTATTTTACTTTTAAGATTTATGAGTATGAATGTTTTGTCTGCGTGAATGTATGCACACCTTGTTAGATCCCCTAGAACTGGAGATACAGATGGTTGTGAATCACCCTGTGAATTCTGGGAACCAAACCGAGGACTTCTGAAAGAGCAAGTGCTCTTAATTGCTGAGCCATTTTCCGAGCTCCAACTTTAGGCATATTATGCTTATGTTTCTTCATTTATGAACCAGAGATATTAGCAATAGGACTTTGTAAAAATTTTCGAGGACTTTGTAAAAATTTCTAGTCGCTCACTAGAAGTTAGCTGATTAGACTAGGCTGACTGACCACCAGTGAGCACCAGGGATCCGTCTACCTGCAACCACCTTCCCAATGCTGGGGTCACAAGCATGTGCAACCATGCCTGGGTTTTTACATAGATGCTGGAGATCAAACTTAAGCCCTCATGGTAAAGCTCTTTACTGACTGAGCTATCTTCCCAGGTTCATAATTTTATTTCTAATAATGGCTTAATTGCTTCCATATTATTGACATATTAGAATAGTGTCTAGATTTTTTAAGTGATTTTTATTGTTTGAATATTTAAGACATATTTATGCTACTAGAGCAGAGGCCATGGATGGCTCATACTTCCAATTGAGAGATCTGCTTAGTTTTATAATAACAAGCCAATGAAATTTGTCTGTCTTTCACAATCTGGCAGAATTTAACATTCTCATCCTTTCTGATCCTCAAGATGCTTTCTGACCCTCAAGATGCTTTCTGACAGCAACTGCTTTCTTAATCAAATGGTAGAGATCCTCGGGAATATCAGGGGACTTTGGATTTAAGGATTTTTAAAATTTTATTGCCAGTTACAAAAAAGACCTGTGACACATCGTGAGCCGCTCGAGATCACACCAATTTCTGAGGGTTTTAGGCGTCTCTTGACTCGTTTGTAAATCTGATCCTTGACACTGTCAGATAACACCTTCAGCCAGGTTGGGGATCTAGGCAGTAGGCAGAGCCAACTGGGACAGGCCCCTCCAAGGCACATGCATGCAAACCCTTATGGCACCTGACAGCAGAGAGAATTGTGTCTGTTGTTGAACTACAACCATTGCTTCTTTATTTTCTTAGTTACCTTGTTACTTTAAGTTTTAAAAATTGTGTTTATGTGTATGTGACAGAGTTAAGAAGACAACCTGTAAGAACTGGCTTTCTCTTCAGGAACTGACTTTTTTTTTTCTTTCAGTCTTATGGGTACTGATAACTTAACTCAGGTTGTCAGGTTTGGCTGTAGTTGCCTTTACCCACTGGCCCTGTTTCTTACTGGGAATTCATGGCTGTTCCCCCTCCCCCCAAGCTCTCTGGAACATCATCCTCCCATGTTGAGAGAGTCAACCACACTTGACTAGGTATATTGAATTGTTAAGATCAGAAAGCATTTAGATGAGTAACAAGACTGACCTGTTTTATTTTTCCTGAAGTTTAAATTTAAATTGTAAATGAATTCACAGAATGATCAAAGAGCTTTTAAATTAATTCCTTTGTTTTAGGGTATGCAAATGGTATCCAAAAGTTTGATTGACTAATGTAATTGCCCTCTTTTAGAGAATTTTAAGTAGCTACAGCTTTTGTGATCAGCAAGGGATTACCATTAAAGTTAGTAATAAATATTGCATTATATCTTTAATCTGACTTTTTATTTTTTAACTTTAAAATTAAAATGGGGCTGGAGAGATGGCTCAGCAGTTAAGAGCATTGCCTGCTCTTCCAAA
>LOJH01029692.1:7332-22676 GCA_001685095.1 Ellobius talpinus
GATCCCTAAGGCCCTAACAAAAGGCAATGTACGGAGCTAAGAGTTGACACTCCAGAGGGATAGGAGCCCATCTTGGCAGGGAACGAGGTAACACACAGGCATGATGACTGGAGGAGAACACTGAGAGCGCTAATTCTTGGCTACCACACAAGCAGAGAGAGCAAACTGGAAGACTGGAGAGACTATGGACTCTCCAAACCCACCTCCAGTGACATACCTCCTCCAGCAAGGGTACACCTCCTAATAACGTCTCTATAAATACATGATCCTATGGAACATACTTTTCATTCAAACCACCACAGTGCCCATATTGTATTTCTACAGCTAAAAAAATACAGACATTTCCAAAGGAGCAATAGTCCAGCTGATGTCCAAGCCACATTCTTATTCAAACAGTTAGAAATTATTAAGCCCTTTCTCTTTGCTATAGTTTGTCATAAATTAAAAACTTTCTTTAAAATTTAAGTTTAGGTCTGGGGAGATGGCTTAGTGGGGAAAGTCCTTGTTCTGCAGGCATGATTGTTTAGTTGGAAGCTCCTCTCCAGTGTCACTTCTCACCCCATTCCAAACCCCGCCCCTTCTCAGAAAGCCCAGCAACAGGCAGCTCCTCCCCCTGAGATGCTCAAGACCACGCCTACAGGATATTTAAGACCCAGTCTCTAGACCCGCCACAGGATTCCTTTCCTACTTTCTTCCCCTTGAGAATCACCCGGGGGTGCTTTGCTCACTAAACCCGGACTTTTAATTCAGACTGATCTGATTTATTACATTGGCAGAGAAACCCAAAATCGGGGCAGGGAAACCTTTCAATGGTGATCTGCATTACAATCCCTAAAGCCCGTGTCAAGGCAAGCACATCTGCAATCCCAGTGCTCCTTCAGCAAACAGGAGGCAGAGACAGGAGAATCCCAGGAAGCTCACGGATAGCTAGGAAATGGAGATGGAGTTAGCAGCAGAGAACGGATCCCTCGGTGATTTTTCAAGAGATCTTCGACAGCCATGAATGCTGTGACTCGGGGTAACCGCGTGCCCCTTTGTCGGCTCCAACTTGGTTCCTCCACAACTTGGTTCCTCCAGCCCATGTTGGCAAGAAAGCGACCTCCAACTTTAAAACTTGTTTCTGGGATTTTCTTTTTACTATTTCTATACCACGGTTAGTCATGTGATTGAGGGCACGGAAAGCAAAACAGGGCACAAAGGGGCTCTGCATTGTTTCATGGTAGGGGTAGGATCTCTTGGTCACTTCCTGCCTCTGTTTATCCACGGCCCAAATGTAGACTCTGCCACTTGTAGCTCACTAGAAATAACCCCTGCATCACTTAGGACTGTGGGCCACATGCGTCAGAAGCTCAACTGAAATGTTCTTACGCAAGAAGTGGTCCCTTGGGGCTGGCTGCTTCGTTTGGGAGCTCACTGCTTTCTCCAGGTTTCGAGGCAGTTCTTCTAAGAGGATCCCCTCCTGCTTCACGCTTGGGGATGCTGTGGCTGAAGGTTCTGGTTGGACCCGACTCTGCATCTAGTTGTTCCTCCCAGAAGTCCTACTCGGTTCTGCACCTTCAGTGTGCCCTCTTTTCCCTGCTGGAACCCCAACCTTTATCTCTGCCTTGGGCTCTCCTTTCAGGCCCTAAGTAAACCAGCAACAATCTGCTCTTGCTCACGGCTTCTTTGCCTAGAGTGGTGCTCGGTAATACCAGTTAAGTAATGCAATCATGTTATCAATAACAAAGGTAACCTCAATCTCTAAGTAGCTGATTTTCCTCGAAATTTCAAATGTTTGTTTTAGAAAAAAGCAAGATCTTGGAAAACAGAATCTCATTTTCATTTGACAAGCCGTTCTTTACTATTTCCATTGTTCTCCATATTAGCTGCATAATTAAAAAAGCTTACATTTGGGTTCTTTAGTAGTAATCAGCCCATCCCCCAAAATTCTGACTTAGTAAGTGGATCCCGGATGTGTTTTAGGTTCTCTGGGTGATTCTAAAGGCCACCTAGGGTTACAAATCACAAGTCTTGACTGCACCCACCTTCGCCTTCCCAAGGCGATGAATCTCTGCCTTGGCCGTAACAAGGCTGTGAAAGTGTGGGGAGGGGGGATTATTAGGAGAAAAGATGTCCAGAGAAGTATTCCAGAACATTTTCCGTCTTTGGATAAGTGACATGAAATTGCTGTAACATGGAGATTATGATGAGGAGTCCCAAGTTCAAGGCCCTCACTTACCACAATGATTTTTAGGGGTCGTGGGAAGTGGGAGTGCTGGACCCTCTCCAGTGGGTTCCATTCTGTCAGAGTCACCAGAGTGGGGCCTAGGAGGCAATATTTTTATTTGATTCCAAGTTGAATCTAATGTGGACAGGGTTGAGAATCACAGTATAATTTTTTTTTAAATTTCTCAAACTTAGATCATTTTTCCTTGTTTTTTTTGTCTTAAACACTGTTATTCAAATTTTTCATAACTATACCTGGATACCTTGTGAAATGTGGCACATTCGTTGTAAGCTTGGCTATGAATTAATTTGCAATGAGACAAACACGGAGAAAGAAAGATTAGACAAAAATACACTTTCCATGATGAATTGCTGACATCCAACACTGTCATTTGGTGGGTAGCCAGATGTCTTGTTGGGTAACATTGGCACATGTGTATGGATGCACACATTGCTCAAGTTGTGGCTTTCCTAGATACATGGGTCCCATATGAACTGGATTCTGTGAAATGTTTCTCCGGTCAAAATACGGGATCAGTAAAAAATTTTGTAGAAGGTGTTTTCCATTCAGAGTGAATGAGAGTAGTTCACAAGGTTTCTGGAACAGAGTCCAGCATGCTGGGTCAGCAGGGGGAACAGCATGAGTAGTCATTGGTCTTTGACTGTTGGGACTCTAGGCCCGTTTTCCCTGGATGTGTCTGAAGCTCATATGGACATGCATCATTGTATTGGCTGATGGAATCAGTGAAAAGGAAACACATTTCTTAATGCTACTCTGTAAATGTCCAGTGTATTTTGAAGTATGCTTTTAATCTGGCAAAAACCAATAAAGCATGATATAGAGAATTGTCTCCATTGGTGAAGCGCTTCCTCTGAGAGTGCAAGGACCTGAGTTAGATCCTCAGAATCACTCACATAAAAATACCAGGCTTGGTGGCATGTGCTTGGGACCCCAGGGATACCAGTCATTACAGCCTAATCTGTGCCCAGGATTATTATACACATGCATGAATGAACATACATACACACTAAAAATATTAAGGAACTTATTATGACATAATAAGATCTGGCCTTGGCACTAGCTAGCCGTATGGCTTGGGCAAAATACCTCCTCTCTCTGGACTTATTTCTTCACATGTAAAGTTACTCAACCCTGGATGCTCAGCAGAATACCGGGGTAGGTGACAAGACATCCTAATGTTTAGATGTTTCCCCAGACACTCTGATCTAACTGGCCAGGGATTGGTCTTGGGCATTGGTAGTTCTAAAACACTCAGAGTGATTTAACATGGTAGGGAACCGAGAGATACTGCACTAGATGGTCGCAAAGCTCCATTCAGCTCTGGCCTGCATGAGACTGAGGAACTCTCATTTCCTCAGAGCTGAGCTATCAGAAGAAATGAGTAATGACTGCTGGGCATAATCGGGAAGAACATTCCAGGCAACTGCCTCCCAGAAAAGACCTACCTTTTTTCCTTCTTTTAAAACCTGAGTGCATCTGTCCATCAAGCAAAAACCCCAAATGGTGATGAGGTTCGGTTTGTAACCTGCCACACCTTTGCTGCACACTCTCCGAGAGTATATTCAACGGTGCCATGGCCCACCCTCCCTGTACGGCAAAAGCTACTAATCTGGGTAAAGTGCTTGCCATGCAGCAATAAGGGCCTGAGTGTGGATTCCCAGAAGTCACGTAAAAAGCAGGCACAGTGGTGTGGTCTCAGCACCAGGGAGGCAGACATAGAAGAACACCCGTCTAGATAAAATGGAAAAATGAGTAACCTTGTCTCAAAAAATCATGTGGAAGCTGGGCATGGTGATGCACACCTTTAATCCCAGCATTTAGGAGGCAGAGGCAAGGCCGCTTGGGCTACATAGCAAATTCAAACTAGCCAAGGAATAGTAAGGCCATGTCTCAAAAACAAAATGTGGAAAGTAACTGGTCAACAAGCAGAGAATAAAGACTTCAGAGTGATCAGGTCTAAATGGATATATAGATCACATCCTGTTCGCAGTGCTCAAGGATCTATGCTGAAGAGACGGAAAGACTATAAAAGCCAGACGTGGCAGGTTACCTCAAGCTGTGTGTCCTAGACACAGGGCAGCTTCACTTATGGACACAAATCAACTGTGGCAATGTCCATAAGACCATTGCAAACTCAATCCAGATGAACTGTCAGAAGGGTGAGGGAGGTGGGCACAAAGCCCTACACCCTCCATGAGAAGTTCCTAGCATTGGACTGCTTCAGGGAGAGTAAAATCAGTTGTATCTAACAGTGCATATATGAACCATACTCCATAATTTCCAGAAGCAGTCAGCCAACACAACTGAACTCAATGAGTTTTAAAGAGAGAGAAAAATCAAGTTGCGTGGATAGGGAGGTAGAGGAGGATCTGGGACGAGTTGAGGAAGGGAAAGAATATGAACAACATACATTGTATAAAAATTCTCAAAGAATTAATGAAAACACTATTTTAAAAATAGTAATGTGAAGAGTAGAAGAGGAAGATACCCAAAATCAGTTTCTTCCGTGTACCCAAATACACAGGCACCCTCACAATATGTACACACACACACACACACACACACACAAAACTTACCGAGTTAGCTAGAAGGTGATTTAAATGGTATGTTTTCCTACTTTCTGTTCCAGCTGTTCCCAATGTCATTTCAGCATGTAGGCTATGGGCCACAAATAAGGGATGATTCTTAGATCTTTTTAAAAAAGATGTGTGTGTGTGCGTGCATGTGTGTGTTTCTGAGGAGGTTGTCAGATCCCCTGGAGATGGAGGAAAGGCGTTTGTGAGCTGCTTGGTGTAGGCACTGGGCATCTGAACTCAGGTCCTCTAGTAGAGCAGTATTTGCTATTAACTACCAAGGTTTTGCAGATAGCCTAACTGCTTTGAACTCACGATGCTCTGGCCTCAGCCTTCGGTGCCGTGATCACTGGAGAAGGGCGTCACCATGCTTGCCTTGGTTCATGTTTGGCATTGGACTATTGCTAGCTTAAGTCCAGTCTTCCATATGCTGATCCTTCATCACAACAGCAAGAGAACAGCCCGAGCTGGGAGTCCTGTACTATGCTTTGTGAGAAGAACTGGGTCCACATTGGTCTCAGGGTCATTGTCTTCCCCCAGCCACAGAGCCACCCTGAGGCACATGGATAGATGGCTCCAATGTCTCAGTTAAACCTTAGCTAGTACAGTTATAGAGAACCAAAGGTGAAGAACAAACTTCAAAGTAATAATCCAAGACCATTTCAAAAACACAAATTTCTAGATAAATTTGTAGAACTTAGGAACACAACTAGAGACTTCAGGACACAGTGAGCAGCTACACAGTGAAAGCCAGTATTAAGAAAGGTAGGTCTTGACCTGCCTTCTGATCAGTTAATGCCCATGATTATTGATTCTATTGTCCAGTAAGTTACTTCAACCGCACCTCCTTTTGGCAATAAAGGCACAGTTTCTCTACGTTAAAACTGTCTGACAGTTGCCTTCCAACCTGCAGGCTAACATGGTCATGCGAAACCACATCTGGCAGAAAGGGACACTTGGCTCAAGAGATGAGGCTGGTTTAAATGTGGGCTAATTTGACTGCATGAAGAGTTATTGTCAATTGTCCCATCTTTGCAAAACTCATAAAAACTCTCTCTAGGTTTCTGTGACTGGAGGTTTCTCTCCTGCCCACCAGTTCCTGAATATCCACTCTGAGACTTAATGTTAATTACAAACTGTTTGACCAATGGCTCAGGCTTATTACTAACTAGCTTTTACATCTTAAATTAACCCATTTCTATTAATCTATGTATTGCCTCGTGGCCATGACATTACCTTACATCTTACTTCTTCGGTGGCTGCTGGCATCTCCCCAACTCCGCCCTTTTTCTCCCTGTATCTCTGTTTGGATTTCCTACTCGGCTCTATTCTGCCTGGCTATTGGCCAAATTAGCTTCTTTATTAACCAATGTTAATTAAACATTTTCACAGCATACAGAGAGACATCCCACATCAGGTTTCTTCAGTACACAAAGGAGTTAAGGGGACTACCAGGTCCTTATATGGGATTTGACTAGTTTCTGCTTATTGACACACTCCTCATTCTCAAGAATTTTTTTAAAAATCATATTTAGTAAAACTATTTCTTACTAAATTTATTTCTTGAGTTCTATCATTATCCATCATGAAATTGACTTGGACCCTTCACATCCCAAGATAAGAAACAGAATGTCTGGGCGAAAGTCAGGGCTGCTTTAAACACATCCCAACTGGACTGGCCAACTGGGTCATTTTTGCTTGTTTGTCTGGGGTATTGCCGTTGTTACTGTTTTGCTACTACATCCCCCTGACTCACACGCCCCATGACTGAGCAGGTGTCCATCTCCAGTCCCACATAACAGTGAACAAGTAGCAGGTTACCTCTCGGATAAGTCCATTCTTGTAACACAGAGGTGGAATGTCCTCTAGGGAGATTGAAGCCAGCAATGGGAACCTGATGGTATCTGGGAACACAGGCTCATGACAGCACAGACACTGTTAACGTGAGGCAACAGCAGACATGCTGTGTTCTCTACAGTCTAAGGCTCATTGCTGGAGAGCAGAAGCAAAGGTATAAGGCTAACTTGGCTTTTATCCCCAAGACCTGTGTTCACTTATCACAGGAAGATCTTGAGCAAGTTACATAATTCGTGAGCCTGTTTCTTCCACTATAGGATGGAGAAACTCAACACACTTAACTACCATGGGGATGCTGAATCCCAAAACATAGGAGGATCTTAAGAAGTTAGTTGTCTATCCTTTTCAGTTACCTAAAAAACCAAAGCTATAGCTGAATCTATTCCTCTAACACAGCAGTTCTCAACCTGTGGGCCGTGGCCCCTTTTGGGAGCCAAATGACCTTTCCACAGGGAATCTCCTAAGACCTTTGGAAAACACAGATGTTTACATTTCAATACATAACAGTAGCAAAATTACAATTATGAAATAGCGAGAAAAATAATTTTACAATTGGGGGTCACTACAAAATGAGGAACTGCATTAAAAGGTCGCAGCATTCTTAAGGTTGAGAACCCTTGCTCTAACAGAGCCTTTCTCTGGCCATGTTTTGTAGATGGCTTGGTTTTTCAGTGAGTGCTTTTAGCATTTCAAGTTTTACATCAAAGCTTTGCAGAACAAAGCACCAGCATCAGCTAAGGCCAACGTGGACATTGCCTGGGAAACGAGAGAAAGAGATGCGGCCTTGAGTGGCTCTTACATCCAGTCGGTTCACGCTAGTGGGCGAGGCCGATATGGCTTTATCAAATGTCATAAGATGCTTCTAAAAGAAAGACAGCTTTTTTACTTTCCCATACAAGTAGCAGCGTGACATCAGTTTAAGGAGACATTGTGCTGGTGCATGTTTTAGAGGTAACTTTAGTACTTAGGTTTCATTTGTAGTTAGCACACTAACTCTCAGTGTATGAGATCCTCCGATATGTTAGAATCGATTGAGAGTTTTACAAAAGATGTGCTGGCTATGTGCCTGAGCCTCGAGGGCTTTTCCTTCCTATACAAGATAAAGATGAGCTCGTTCCCTTTCCTTGAAGGGCAGGTTTGGAAAACATTCAACAGAGCGCTCTGTATGGTATCCATTCTCCCCAATAAAGTTAACTTGTGATTTTGTTGGTGGTGCTACTCAAGCATTCCATAGAATCCTCACCACACTTGCATTAGACATGGTGATGTCAAAAGAAATGCACTGGAGCTCCTGTCTTCAAGAAACTGGACGACCACAGTCATGCCAGGATTTTCTCAAAGTGGTAACAACCTCTTGACTAAGACCTGAATAAAATGTTGTGGGTACCCAACAAAAAGCCGAGGCAAGGCTCCCAGAGGAGATGGCTCTGTAGGTTTTACCAAATGAGGAGGCACTAGCCTAGGAATGACAAAGGTCTCATAAGGGAAAGGAAAAGGTGTGTGCAGAAGCCTAAGGTAGCGAGAGGCATGACAGGCTCTCATGGACGATGCTAAGTTCTGTGCTGCTGAGGTAGAGGTAACTCAGATTGTCAGCCAAAGGGGCTAGACAGAGAGCTGGGGGCCAGACTGTGGGATACCTTAAACATCAAACCAGGTCCCAAGAAAACGTGTTCGGGGTCTGCCTGCACCACTTCCTGCGCGGCTTCTTAAGATAGCATGGTTCTCGCTCCTCACCAAAGAAACTTCTCTTTGCAGTAAACAACATTACAGCAAAATGGAACAGGTCAAAATGCAGAGAGCAAGTGATTGTGGCATGCCCAGCCCCAGTGGAGATAGATATATCACAACACACTTGCACCTAAGGCTCAGGGAACGTTGTAGAAGGGGGAAGGGATGGAAAGATTGTAAGAGCCAGAGGATCAGGAAATCAGCTGTGAGATTGTGTCTCCAAGAAATGGCAGGGAAGCTTCACCCATGATACCTCAACAATATGAGTGCTGAATAAGAGCTGGGCAAGTCCACAACCAATAGACATGTTAACCTGGAAGGGGAGATCTCTCAGGCCCCACTCCTAGACCAAAACCTACAGGCAACTAAGAAATGCTGAGAGCAAGCAACGTCGTCTCCCCCAGGGATGAGCCCCCTAATTGATTATCCTTACATAACAATAACAATTAAAGAAAAATAGGCCAGGAACTTGAGAGGGAGCAAGAGGAATGAGGGGCATGGGAGGGATTGGAAGGGAAAAAAGGGAAGGGGAGAAATGGTCTGACTACATTTTAGCTTCAAAAAAAATCAAAAAACTCAAGGAGAAACAAACATTCCGTAGAGAAATAACCTGAAAAAAAAAGTCAGTGACTCAGCCCTGATCCATGGGGAACACAGGAATCAACAGACATAGGTGGGAAAGTGATGTGACCTGTTTTATTCTGAGGATAAAGAAACTGGAGTTCAGAAGGAGGATCTCAGGAGTGTAGCAGAGATGAGAGGCACACTGCTCAGCTGTGGGTCTCAACCTGTGGGTCGTGACCCATTTGGGAGGTCAACTGACCCTTTCACAGGGGGTCACATATCAGATATCTTGTATATCACATACTTACGTAATGATTAATACCTAGCAAAGTTGCAGATATGAAGTAGCAGTGAAAATAATTTTGTGGTTGGGGCTCATCACAACATGAGGCCCTTTATTAAAAGGTTACAGCATTTGGCAGGCCAGAGAACCACTGACTTGATAGAAAGTAGCAGCCCTATGGCTCGCTCACTGCAAGCTGAGCCTTCTCTGCAATGGCTGTGTACAGGAGCTGGTCACCTTCCAATAGGCTCAAGGCCCCCTCCAGCCCATCCAGAGAGGAGAAGACTGGGTGGAGGAGGGTAAACAGGGGAGAGGTGCAGTGTTTGATAACAATGTTACATAGGTTTAAAAATATATACAAAGGACATTAAAGTAGAAGGGGACTGTTGGTGGGGGCACGGCAAACAAGAGTAAATAGCTCATGTTTCTCTCATGTATGGAATAGAGAGAGAGATGTGTATGTGCATGTGTGCGTGTGTGTGTATAAGAGAGAGAGAGAGAGAGAGAGAGAGAGAGAGAGAGAGAGAGATGAAAGCACAAAGGAGGAGTAAGGGGCCACTGAGAAGGGGTTAATGGGGCAGACATGAGCAAGGTAGATGATATGCATATGAAAATACCAAAAATTAACTTTGTTAGAAAGAGATATTGCTGTTATATGCTGTACAACTTGATTTCTGTGAAAGTCTAAGTACTGCAAGCTGGTCTGTAAGGACAGGAAGCAGGTCAGTGGCCATGGGAAGATACAAGGCCTGTCCAAGTCACTGAGCTGTGTGCTTGAGACTGGGCCTAAGTTGTGCCCTGAATAAAACTGATTTTAGGGGGAAAATGCCAGTGACCAGGACTTATTTTTTTTTTCACCAGGAAGGATAAGCCTTGCTCTCCCTCTCCCTACAAAGGGGGCATTAATGGGTAAGAAATAAAGTTAATGCAGAGGGCTCCCAAATAGTGTCCCCAGCCTCACATTGTGAACGGTGTTGGAAAATGTGCTTCAGAAGGGCAGTTCCCAACACAAAGAGCAGAGTGACTACTGGGTGTAAGGGCACACGCCTCTGATCCCAGCACGGGGCGGGGGCAGAAGCAGACTGATCCCTGTGGGTTTGAGGCTAGCCAAGGTCCAGGACAACAGAGCTACATAGTGAGAACTTGTCCTGAAAAAACTAAAAAAAACCCCAAAAAACAAAAAAAGAGCAGGGTGACAACTGTCCTGCTGTGACCATGACTGCCCAGAAGCCTTCTAGCTGAGAGTCATCCCTCTCAGAGCCCTCAGTTCCTCAGTCCTGGGGACACTAGGGTAGCCAGTTACTTTAAGAGCTGTCCTAAGGCACATGAAAGATCTGTAAATTTATGTCCATGTGATTTTAGGGTGTTGTGGACAAGAAGCCAAATCATGAACATTTCCTCTAACAAAACCCAAGATAGTGATCTATGAAAGAAAGGAGGAAGAAGCCAAGTATGGAGGCACGTGCCTTTTATCTCAGCACAAGGGAGGCAGAGGCAGGTGGATCTCTGTGAACTGGAGGCCAACCTGATCTACATAGTGAGATCCAAGACAGCCTGAGCTACATGGCGAGATCCTGTCTCAAAAGAAACAGGGGGGGGAGGAAATTCATAATAGTCGTAATAACCAATGTTGGACACTTGCTATGTGCCAGGCTGTGTTCTAAGTGCTCTACATAAATCCATTCAATCCTCACAACAGCCTTTCATAATCCTCTGCATCGTAGGGTTGGGAAGTGGAGGCATGGAGATTATATGTTCAGTAGGCATACACATGAAACATGGATTTGAACCCAGGCTGCCTAAGTCTGTTATGTCCTGTGTTATAATCCTACTTATTGAGCTACTGCCAATCACCCTGCTAAGTGCGCTTTCTGTGAAGCATCTCATTTCTGTCTCTCAACAGGCTGCCTGGGTCTACACTCACTGCTTGTTGTGTTGGTGCCTGTTCAAGAGCTGTCTTGAACAGTGTCTTTGTTTCGTTTGGCTTTGTTTTTATAAGTAAAGGAGGCTGAAGAGTGCAGACCAAAGGAGTCTCAGTAGAAACGGAAGTGAGAGGCAAGACTTAAGAAAAGCTTCCAAAGTGAAAACCTAACGTAGCGATTGACAGAATAAGGAGAATGAGAGAAAAGAAAGCATCAGGATGACTTTGCGTTTTGTTTTCAGCCTGCAGGATTGGGTAGGTCTTTAAAAAAAAGGCAAAATCAAGACTGCAAGAAAGTTTAGTTTGAGGGGTGCTAAAGAATGTTTGTGGGCTGAAGGCGTAAGTCATAAACAACCCCATATCGGTTTGGAATTATAATTAATAGAATAGTTATTTATTTAAAGGGGAAAAAACTTATAGATCATCATCCCAGACCACAGCCCTCTGCGCAATCAGGAAAGGAGCCTAGTCACCGGAAGCCAGAGAGCGAACAAAGGGCAGTTGCTGCTTTTTTAAAGAGAGAAAGATCACGCCCCAATGGGCTGATATCTTAATGGCTATTGGCTAAAGGAACGGAAGGAGCTCCTGCAACAGTGGGCCCTCCCTTAAAATGTATATGTAGAAATCCTAACATCTGGACTCCGTGGATAATTAGGTCCTAAGGTGGAGCCTTCAAGGATGGCAGTAGTGCTAGGAGAGGCTCCTCCTTCCCACAATGTGAGGGCACAGGGAGGGGACATCTGCCTGGAAACCAGGAAGCAGGTTCTGAGCAGACACCAAATCTGCCAGCACTTCATCCTGGCACCTCCCCGCCTAGAAAACAATGAGAAGATGCACAAGCCTCTGTGCCTCGTCACAGCAGACCTGAGGAATTTTAGCAAATAACAGAAGGCGAATGAGTTCGCACTGAGAGGAGTTATGTTTCATATAAGGAACAAGCATGGTGATAGACATGCCAGAAAGCCCAGGAAACCGATGTTCCGTGCTTGGTAGCCAGAAGTCTCGATGCAATAATGTGAAGGCCACAGGTGTATCTAATTATCCAGAGACGCGAAGATGACAGACAGAGCCTAGCAATGTGACATTTCAGGGGTGAGCATAAAAGGAGAGCCCGTGGAGGAGTTGTGCAGAAGTGAGAGGGCAGCAAAACCAGGAATCAAGCATCAACCTGGAAGCCACCGGATGAGCAGGTGTCAAATACCAGTCTACGCCACAGAGGACAAACAGGACGCAGTCCTGGAGATTTGCTAACAGGTGCTCAGGACAAGGTCCAATTGGTGACCGACAGTGCTAGCTCAGAGCACCCCAAGCAACAAAAAGTGGTCCTGTGCCTCGTTTTAGTCGCCTTCTCTGTGGTGGGCCAGGGACGAAGTCAACCCCAAGCCTGAGGTCAGGCTAGCTCTGCCCTCTAGGGAGCTACAGACGGAGGTCTCAGGCTTCAGGCATGAGGCAGGGATAGTTACAAGCATGTCTCCAAGCTCCCCTTGGCTCTGTTACAAATCGGTTCTAAAAAGCTACAGAAACAAAATGCAAAACAGAAGCAAAAGTTCAAGAGCAAACAAAACTGAAAGGAGAGCAAGTCTTTCCATCTGCAGCAAGAGAAAGCAAAACCCTTTGCGCTGTCCCGATGAAATTTCCCTGCAGGCTTACAGCTGCTGCTGATGGCAGCCTGACCTCTGACCCAAGTCTGGAGGAGGACTGTGCCTTATTAAACGTCCACACAAGATGAGTGGTGAGAAGGACAAGTGGTCCAAGGGTCACTGTTTCATTTCCAAGCCCAGATAGTTCACAGTTGACCTTGAAACGAGGGGAGATATTTTTCCCATCAAGATGATAGAGAAAAGACAAAGTCGTGACAGGGTTCTGAATGGGAACCATCACATCCATGTGAAACAGCTTTGCTTTTAATACCCCCTCGGGAGAAAACACAGAACATTATGAGCTGAAGCAGAGAAACACGTGACTGCAAATCCGACCTGTGTTTCACGCAATGGAGCTTGGCTCGGGAAGAAAACACACAGTCTGAAGTCAGACGCTTGACCTTTTTATGTGAGCTGCCCATTATTTATCTCCACACCGTTTAAGTGGTATCGCCTGGGTCATTTCGTGCATACTCTGCATCCCCGACTGTGGGATCATCCAAGCGTTGCAGGGTCTCCTGGCTAGTTCACCACACTTCATTATTCATGCAGAGGATCAAGCCCAGCATTCCTGTGGGTGGAGACCCCAGCCAGGCCTTCCTCAAACTGCCTCTTTCCGTGTGATAAGTCCCCCCCCGCCATAAATTATGTCACAACTGGAGGCTTCAACCTGTTGCCATCAGCTTTTCTCTTGGCAACACACCAGCTACATCCCCTGAGATAAATGAATTATTCTTGGAGCCCTAAGGATTCCAAGGGGCAGGCAAAGAAGTGAACAAAGCCCCCCCCACAGACCCAAGCGAACAAGCCTGCATTGCTACTTCTAAACCACAAGCTGACATCTCACTTGGACAGGCTCCCCACAGAGAGATGTGGTATATTCCGTCCTCCCTTCCACCGCCCGCCCCTCCCCAGCTCTTCCCACCTGTTGTCAAAGCAACAACAGGCTAATTCACTGAGAAGTTCAATGAGAAGAGATGAAATAGCGAAGTGGGAGGGAAATGTAGTGAGATAAGAAAAGCACTTGGTCCTCACAGGACAGGGGACCAAAGGATGCTGTGTCTCCGTGACACAGGACTGAAGGACACTCTATCCCTGTGGCACAGGCTTCTACTGTGCTGTTGGAAGGGGACTTGGCTTCCCAATGCATTCTCTGGCTTCAAAGGCTTTTAGAACTGGAAGTGGTGGCACACGGCTATAATCCTAGCAGTTTGGAGCTGGGGAGGGGAGGAGCTCCAGAGTTCAAGGCCAACCAGGACTAAATAGCAAATTTCTAGCCAATATAGCTACAAGAGGCTCTCAAAAATGGGAACAAAAAACAAACAAGAACTCTTTTCAGGCCTGCAACATGAGGAGAAAAAGATGCAGGGATTCTGAGTTGGTGTCCAGGACACCACTTTGCACCTGAGGACAGGAGACGAGGCTGCCTGGGCCCCTTGGCTGCTGAGGTACAGCAAGGAACCTCTGAACTCCTGAGCTTAATCCCAGCTCTTTCTAGTTCCAGCCACTTTCCACAGATAAATTATTCCTTTTTGGTTCCATCAGCAACTACTTGTGTATGATGGAATGGGTCAACCACGCAGATGAGCCAGGCTATCTGTGGGGGCTGCCAAAAGAAAGGCCCCATTGATCTAGCATTTTTCATCTTATTGACAAGTTTAATTGAGTCAAGCTGCATCGTGTCTTGGGAAAGTTTCAAACATCGAAAGCAGTGTCATTTCACTGGACACTGGGGCCAAGCACTCTGCTGTTAAGCAGTGCTTGGAGAAACTCTAGGGCACATAATATATTTGAATATTATAATAGTGATTAGCAAACTTTAGGAAAAGGGTATAATATCACCCACTTGGTTCTGTCTGGACTCTTCGCCTAAATGCAAGTTCAGAAAACCCACGGAGGCTAGAGTCTCTGGAATGGGGCGCCTGTTCAGTGGGTAAAGCACTTGCTATACAAACATGGGGGACTGAGTTCAGATCTCCAGCACCCACATAAATGTCCCATGGATATGACAGCCCACCTGTAACCTCGCTACACAGCGTTAAGAATATTTTCTAACACGAGCTCTCTGCCGACGCAAAAATCTCAATCAAATCAAATCAAAACAAACCAAGTTAAAAGATATCCAGGTTTAACTGGACTCCTGCACTCTCAGGTGTCCCCCCCCAGGAACCCGGAAGCCACCATGGCAACCATGGGGGAGGGGAGGATCACGTGTTGATTTTGGGAGGAGCAATTTAAATAGACTGGGGGAGTGGTCTTGACCTATTCTGGGGAGGGGTCAAGGTTTGACCCAAGGAGGGTCAAGATGCAAGGGGCACAGGTGTGGGGCCTCCAAAGATGGAGGCCAGAGACCAGGATTCACACACAGGATCTACACACAGAATCCCTGGGGCAAGCTGGCTAGCTTACACTAGTGAAATCAGCGACCTCTGAGTTCAGTTAGAGATCCTGCTGCTTTTCTGTGACTTTGATAAAACCCCAAAACCAAGGCAACTCCTAGAAGGAATCGTTTATGTAGGCTTGCAGTGTCAGAGAGAAAAGAGACCATCAC
>LOJH01029693.1:5106-16757 GCA_001685095.1 Ellobius talpinus
CCCAGTGGAAGATACTTTTCTCCTGTCTCTTCCGAGTATGTCCTTTGCAGAGTAATCTTTTTCTTTGAAATATATAAATAATTGAATCCCTTAAGCTCAGCCCCAGATATTCCTTGCATCACCACACTCTTCTCAGGTCATTTACTCTTAATATTTAGCTTTACAAGTTTTCTTACTAATACCACTCAAAATCTGGTTCTGTCTTTATAATGAACACACTCATATACCCAGAGACCTAATTCACTGAAGTTGCTCAAATGCTGAAAACCAGTCCCACACTCACAGCATCTGAGACACATCCCTACTTCACTTTATGTCCTTCCTCTGGTCTATCCCACCTTGCTGAGATGATAACAGCTTTACCTGAACATCACAGATCAAGTAAAGCAATGAGGACTATACTGTGTTGTGGGTTTCTCTGTTTCAATCACGTTGTTTTAATCTATATCAAAACTATCAGCAAATCTAGGATCCCCTCTCAACACCCACATCATCTTGCTACTTTACCATCTTTGCTGATATGACTTTTATCCTACTTTCCATTGTCATTCACTTGGGTTATACCAGTAGCCTCCTAAATAATCTACTTACTGTTCATTTGACTTGTTCTAGTGAATTCTCCATGTAGTAATAATCTTAAATATGTTACTACATGTAGTTCCACATGAAAGCTTCCAGGGATGTCAGGCTAC
This sequence comes from Ellobius talpinus, assembly GCA_001685095.1. Classification (NCBI taxonomy): domain Eukaryota; kingdom Metazoa; phylum Chordata; class Mammalia; order Rodentia; family Cricetidae; genus Ellobius; species Ellobius talpinus. Next base: position 5,799 of record LOJH01029693.1, read on the forward strand.
CTAGAATAGAATCTAAAAGTATCATTTCACAGCTTCTAACTTCTCTAGCTTCTGGAGAACTCTTTAATTTTAGTATATAGTATATATACACACACATACTCTCTCTATATATATATATGTATTATATATTGAGCGTGTGCAAATGTATGCATGTATATGAATATAATACATTATATGTGTGTATGTGTGAGCATGTATGTATGCATGTACACATGCATATTTTACCTATTTCTACTTTGTTCATTATATTTTAGCCATACCTTAGGGCCTTCACATTTCCTTATCTTTTGTGTGAACCTTTATGTTGGCCTAACAGCCTCCTCCTCACGCTTCAGCCCTCTGATAAGATGTGATTTTTCAGGGAACCATCTTATGACAACCCTGCCTGAATTTAGCTCACCAAGTCATTCTTCACACCTCAATTGCATAATCCATTGTTTATATATTTTTGCAAATATTGTATACACATATATGCTTGATGAAATATAAGATTCTGGAATAGCATATTCATCAATTCTGTTTGCCGACATTCCCCCGAGACTTTGAATGATGTTTGACCCATTGAATATTCTGAACTGGAACAAACACAGGGGGAGGAAGCATATCTATAAATACTGTAGTATCTGAACCTGATTTTGCTTCAAGGTCTAGTTTCATTATTAACTAGGTTTTTTACTTGGCTTTGTTTGATTTTCTAAGAACTAAGTGTTCTCATTCATAAAATGGGAACATAATAAATTATATTTCAATTTATATAAAACATGAGAAAGGAAGGCAACACTTCAATACACTGTTGGTTTTTGATATAATTTCCATAAATATATGTTCCTATTGTTAACTTTGTGAAATATATATATATACACACACAATGATGATACTTCAGTTTACTTATTAAATATATGTGCTTTCAAATATTTTGCTTAATACTACTAGAGTAACATTCCCTCTCCCCTTGCTGAGCACTTCAAAAAGGAGTCAATGAATTAATGTATTCTCTATGACAAAGAATTACTTATTGTTAATTTAGACTGCACACAGTATCTCTAGTCAAGGTTGCTCATGCAGTTATGAAATTTTGTTCTTTACATATTGAAATAAATAAAATTAAGACAATAAAGATTTGACAGTTGAAGAACAAACACTCACATTTTCAAGAATGGTAGCAAGACCATTCTGTAGCCCTAACTGCTCTCCTCTGTGGGGCTGGGGAAGGTGCTCAGATCTGAGCCTATTACGTGTTTCTCCAGGAACATCTGGCAGACTGTCACTTCACAGGCAACAACATCTTCTCTAAACAGTAGAGACTAGAATTCATCAGGGATTCCTCTGGTACAGTGTATGCTTAACTTAAGTACCTGCCTTCCTGTGATTTCCATAGATTATCATATTCATGACATTGTGGAGTGAAAGCATTCTTCTCACTTTCTACCCAGAACACGAAGAAGAAATTAAAACATTGGCAGGCACTTTGTCTCCAGTTTGTTGGACAAGTAAGAAAAGGACTTTCTACCCATTAATGTAAATGAAATTCTGTCAACTTAAAGCATTTAAACAAAGATGATAGCCGCCTGTCTAATAAACACTTGACAGGCTAACAATTACAACCAGAGATGGCTGTTTTTCTTGCAATAAATATGTCCATGGGTACTTCTAAGAAATCTCCTTAAAATATATCTGTTACTCCCCCAAACTTTCCTCTTCATCTTTATTAACCCAGCAGAAAACTTTAGCATGTACAATCTGGCCTTCATGGGTAGAACTGGTATTTTTGGTCCAGAGCTACTTTTATGCACACAACTTTGTATTTATTTAAATATGTGTGTTTATCATGTTTGTGTAAACATTCACCTATTTACCTGCAATGCTCACAAAAAGACATATTAAAGACACCTATGTTTTATTCTAATATTTTGAATTTCATAGAAAGATTTGCAGTGTAATGAGCTGTAGTGATTTGCAGTGTATGACGGGAGGGTATTCTGTTATAGAATAATCTGAATTCTTATATTACTATTTCTACCTAAATTTGGAGTCTTAAAAAATTTACTGTTAGAAAGGAAGAATATAAGGATATTTAAAAAAATTAACTGGTGTGCTTACTCCCTAAACCTCGGGAACTTATGTAGTAGAAGTGTAAGAAGAAAATTCAATGAATAATAATGAATAATTTGATTTTGGGGTAATTATCTGTGGAATCTACTAATCTACCTGTTTCAATGCTCCATTATTTAGATTTAAGAAATAAAATTCTGAAAAGAATCAGCATGGAATTTTGAATACATTTTTAGAAGAGTTTCCCAAAAGGAAGTGTTTCACTTGACCAGGGAAGTTTAAGAGAGCTCCGTGTAGATGTATTGGATTGTTGATTATAACCATATCAAAACAGTCAAGAGGTTTGCATTTATGGATTATAGATAGAAATGACAGCTCTGTATTTAATCACATTTCAGATACTAACAATCTTGTTTTTACTAAACAAGGGGGAAAATAAAAAACAAGAAAATTATTTAAAACACCACTAAAACCTTTTCAAATTAGTGTCTGACGATTTGAAGACATCAATACTTGGAAGATTTTCCAATTTGGAAATATGAATGTGAAAACAGTCATAGTTTGGAATTGAAGAAATGATTCTGGTCCCCAATATCTTCTGGTCAAGTCTAAAGTTCTTTCTCATGCCTGATAGTAGCTGTCATCATAGCATTTCACTGTTCATAGAACAATGCTGTGTATAAACTCCATAAGCCACCCTAAAGCCCAAATATAACTCGAAACTCAGCGTCTAGAAAGATAAAAGTTCAAAAAAAAAACTATGATCTAAGAGAAAGTAGGGTATAAATCTTGTTCAGTTTCCAGATCATCCCTCCAGAACCATGTGCATCTCAGAAGTGAGTTGGGAAATGAGTGGATCCCGTGGATTTGCGTCAAGCTTATACCTATAAATTCTTCACTCCACCCTGTTCTCTCTAGCTCAGCAAGAGACATTTTATGCCGAATTTTAGTCTTGTATTTTCAATTTAATGATGAGTACAATATTTTCTGGGTGTGATGACACATTCCTTTAATCCCGGCACTGGCAGGGGCAGATGAAATCTCTGTGTCTTAGAGGTCAGCCTGAACTATATAACGAGAAACTGTGCTGAAAACCATTTTGTTTTTTTTTCTTCAAAGAAAATCATGACATTTTAGCCATTTTTTAAAAAAATGTATAATTACTCTTTGGTGTATTTGTGCAAAGGAAGGCTTTTGTGTGAGCAATTCCCGGTCAGGTGTTTCTCAGGAGATGCAGTTATCTCTAGGAAAAATGTCCATGGATAAGCACTCAGTAGTTAATTCCAGCCCTACTTCTTAGATGTACTTTTTCCAGGACAGAATGTGACCCACAGAGAGAAAGAAACATAGCATAATGTCAAAAAGATACAGTATTATTATGCCATTTAATGACTTACGTCAACCAACAGTCCTAGGAAAGTAGATTTTCCCAGAATAGAAATAATTTTAAGAGATAATATCATATTTCACTAGAATCGATAAAATCATAAGCAAATACCATGTATTCCTGTTAGTCATTCAGTGATGGAGCTACGTACATAAAAGCACTAATGGATCCCTTAAATTTAAATTACTGCTAGATGCTTAAGTAAACCATCCCTCACTGGAGAGCCATCGAACTCCATCTCTCATGACAGATGAACTGCAAGAGATCTTTCTGATCCCAAGCTTTACTGTGCTTTGTCATTCATCTCTCACACTCAGTAATCCTTTTGCCTCTCCTTTCCAGGCTTATAATTTAAATCCAATCACCTCTCTGTTGACAAAAGGACCCCAGAACACACAGGATCTCCAAATTAGAGACCCAAGGAGCCATCACTGGCTATATGATGACTGGTCCAGGCTCCACTGTATGTATTAGGTATGTGGAGCCTCCTCCCTCTTTCGCTTCCTCAGCATTCAATGTTTACCTGCAGACTTTCAGCTCAGTGCTCAATGTGGGTTCTGCACCCGCGTCAGTGGTTTTCTATAAAGTTTTGCACAGTTTCTTGATGGCATAAATTCATCTGGCTTCTATGGCTAGAGATACAAAGGAATTTTTGTTATTGTTTAAAAGTTCAAAAATAGAAGATTGAATAAATTGATGTTTATTCTTAGATTCTTGAGTGGGCACTAAAAAGAGAGTTTTTTTTTTTTACCACCATTCCATCCTGAATGTGTCTGATCTTGTCTGAAAAAAGACGTAAGCTTAGGGAGATCAGAAGAAGTATGTAAAATGTCTTCATGATATGGTTTTAATTTAAAAAAATTAAAGTGTGTGTGTGTGTATGGATGGATGGATAGATGTGTTGGGTGTGGCTTGTGCAAATGAGTGCAGTGATTCAAGAATACAGAAGAGGGGTCTGATCCTTTGGAGTTGGGTGACAGGAAGCGAGTCACCTGGTATGGATGCTGGGACCTGAAGTCAGGTTTCAGGGAGAGCAGTACATACCCTTAGCCACTGACTTATCTTCCTAGCCCACTTGATATATTTGATATATTTTTTAACTGATGGGAAAAGCAGGATCTGAGAAACACCTACAATTCGATACACAATTCAAGAGAGGTGTTGCTGTGAAATGAGATAAAAGGTATTTGAGACTTGCACCTTTCTTAATTTTCTAAAGTGAAGACATACTGCTTTTTTATAAATACAAAAGTTTCAAAAATAAACAGTGCCTTAAAAGGGAAATGCTATCAAAATTTCTGTAGAAATAAAATTTTCATTATTATGAAAGATACAGTGATTATCTTATTTTAAAATATGAACTTCAATTCATAATTTATAATAGAGGCTACCAAGCAAATTTACATCTGGAAAAATGCATATGTAATGATGGAACAGATAGAAATATGATAAGCAGACCTCAGGCTTACTTCTCAAATATGGTTAAATTAATAAAATGTGAAAAATATTCATGTCAGCTAAGCACTGAATATATTTTAGGTTATAGATTTTGTTCTTTATTTATCTTAAAATTAAACACCTAAATTTTATTTGTGTATGGTAGTGTCTCAAATTAATATTGTTCATGACGTAAGGAGCGAATGCAATCCCAAGAATTAAAACCACATTAAAGGCTTTTATTAGAGAGAGTTCTTTTTCATTTGTATTTCTCAAAGAAGATGTGCATTTTAGAAAGCACTGCATGTGAACACATATGCACACAAGAACACAGACTTTATCTTGGCTGTACAGAATTGAACTGTGCGTGCCTCTGAGCTCAACCATCATGGGTCTAGAACCATCTTTGGTGATGAGCACCTACAAATCCAGACCGAGGGAGAAGAGAAGTGAACTGGAGGGGAGCCCACAACACTTTCTACTTCATGCATCTGTGGAAGATTTTTGAATAGCTGGCAATCTTTCATAGTCTTGGTCATGTAGAAGACAGCAAGTATGACAGAAATCTCACTAAAGTAAAGAAAGAAGTTCACAAGAACTGAGTTGATGACTTGGTTTAGGCTAGAAGCTGTATGAAAAATCATGATGTCCCTAGAAAAACAAGGTCTCAACAGAGCACTTAAGTGCCTATGATTTGGCAGACGGCAAGAGTATGTCAATATTTGTACCTTATGAGTATCCAAAGCCAAGGCTCATGTTTCAGTAAGGTAGATTATAAGCAAAATTATATTTATTTTTATTGTGTGTATATAAATAATATGTAGTATATTTATGTTAGATACACACATGTACAAATCTACATGGAGAAAATCCAATTGCATTATAAAATCCATCTTCATCTGGAAGTGAAAGACAAATGTGAACCATTGAACGTGAACATGTAAGAATTTAAAGGATGTTGATACTTTCTATCGTATGTGATGTTTAGGTGCACTTAAGACATCTCTGGAGTCTCTGTGATGCTATGTCATCTATAGTGATTGAAAATCCTGGCTAGTCTTCCATGGAATTATTCAATTAAGTTGAACCCACAACTTCTGAGCATTTGGACCTTTCTAGGCATTGGTACTTCCAGTTGACTCCCTGTTCAGTGAGGAGACTCAAACTGACCCCAGCATGGAGCCTGCTAAGTGGATGCTTCCTACATCCTATTCAGTCCTAAGCATGTGGATGCATGCAATGACCAATCCCAGCCCTTTCAGAGAAATGGAGAGATTTTTCTCCCAGAGTTAACTTCTGTACCATCTCTTTCTGACAAAATCTCATCCCTGATTTTGATTACTGTCTCCTGATACCTACCTCAGAAGATGCTTAAATAAGCAGTGATAGTCCACATGGGATAAAGGTGATAACAATAGCTGATTGTATTAACTCTATAAAGTTGTACAGTCAAGCTGTCATCAGTAGAATGTCTTGTCATTATTACATATCACTCATTTATCTGTTATGCTCAAGTACAGATGAACAGGGTTTTCTTCCTGAACAATTGTCACTGGAAGAGTACTTCAAAATCACAGACTGAAGAGGAGCTTCAATATTGCTGTATAATTCCAGAGGACCCATAGGGGAGCTGGGTCAAGTGTCTCACCTTCTTTATGTATTGATTTAACTCACATGCTGGGTCTCACTTCCATTCTATAAACACATGGAAAGAATAGCAGAGGGAAACAATTTCTTCTGTAGCTAGTGCATAGAACTCTGGATTTTGTTCTTATATCAAAGACAAAAATATTGTTTTATTAAAAAATGGTACCTTTATTTTTAAGATGAAAGTGGTTTGTAACTATGATCTTCATATACTTTTCCATATCCTTGCTGAACTTGGGCGTTAAGTGTTCATAAGCTACTAGCAACATTTCTGAATTTTCCTCTTGTCTTTTGAGATGAGGCATCATTGTGCAATAGAATTGCACATATACACACACACACACACCCAGGCTGTGTCTGCAACATGCAATCTTCCTGTCTCAGCCTCTTGACAGCTGAGATTACAGGCACACACCACATTTCACTCTGGATCTCTCTGTAAATTGGAATTGTTTAAGTATCAGAGAAAGCCTGATAAAACTATCTCTCAGGCACAATACTAACCAGGCCATATCATATCATTTTGTTCTGGTCATCCACTTCCAGTTATTTGAGTTATCCTCAGCAACCCTCCACTTGTACCCATGATGGGTGACCAGTGCATGTCATTCCACACAGGCTGAGCATCTGGACTCTTTGCAATTCCAAGCTTCTCCTGCAAACTGTCTGTGTATTCCTTTTTTAGTCACACCCCTGAGCATTCCTGGTCCTTGACCTTATGATTAAATAGTTTCCTTTTCACCATTTTTGCCTCCAGGCCAAATGTAGAATCATTTAAAATGTTTAGAAATCTCAAGATTGTAAACATAGATTCTATATTTCCGGTGGTTTACACAGAAACAGGGATTAATGAGAGCTTTGCAAAATTAGGCTCCAAACCAAGAACTAAATTATTGCTGAAGCCCATGGAAGAGCAGACTGTGCTGGAGAGTCCTAGTCCAGAATTAAAGATCAAGGGATTAAAATTCTAGGATTTTGCTTTAACTATTTCTCTGTCAGATTAAAAAAAGAACTCTTGTTTATGGGATTATTTGTCAAGTTTTCTTATTAGTACATTGTTTGGAGCTGTGAACCCCCCAGACCCTGAATTTTTGGTAAACAACTTGTAATGTTTCCTGATAGCAGGGGAGTGGTTTCTGGTGGGTTTGGCTAGGGTGTGGCTATTAGTTAAGGATCTCTATATAAGCGGTTCTGGTACACAATAAACAGGGGGCATTCCTGTTTCAAGGATTCTGGCATCAAGGATGACCCGTGTCTCTGTCTGTGAGTCTTTATGTATTTCAATCTCCAGCCCCTTGCCTGGTTCACAAATTGGTAGTGCATAGAGTGAAGACGGGTGCGGTGTGCTACACTACATATGTATAAGGTCAGAGAAATGTTTGGAATCATACTGAAGGGAGGAAAAGAACAAAAGAAAACTAAGTTTTACAATCATGTTTATCTGTGCGTCCTTACTTTTAAGTTAGCTTGCTAACATTTCTATGGTTTATAATCAGTTCTCCTGAGGATAAATGATTACCATTCAGTTGCAAATGGAGAAGACGTTTCATATTTTAGGAGCACAGCACAGAGGTATAGGTCTTTATATCCTTACATTTAGAAGAGCAGAGAGTACGGTTTGTAAAGTCGATGCCTCTGCTACCCTTTGAAACACTGCTTTTAATTCAAAGAGGACAGACGATGTTATCCAGTGCCTGAGTGAAAACACTCTCACTTTCTCCCACAGGCTTTGGACAATAGGTTCATACCTCTAGATACCGGAAATTTTGAACTAAGCCAACTCATTAGAAAGCATACTAGCTATGGGATTGATTGCCATTTTGGGGGACAAAATAGTGCCCAAGTAGAAAAGTACTTGAAAAGAATATCCTGTTTGGATGAATCCCACAGCTTAGTTTACTAACATGAGGAGGAATGAGTAGTTGTCAAGGCCATCTTTCTAACCTGTCTCCACCCCAGTGAGTCCCCAGAAGTCAGGTGACGGCTCTCTGTGCTAGAAGGACCATATCACAGTGACAGAAACGTGGAAACTAGTTCACTGAGTGTTCCACTCCACACCCAGTCCTTTGATTTCCATGATTTGACAGGAAGATGATATCAAAGGCTGCAGAAAAGTGTTGGGGGATAGCTTAGATGCCGGTGGTGTGTGGTGGAGCAGGTGAGTGGGTAGAATCACGCATCGCAGGCTGACAGGAGAGGGAGCGCCAGGCAGCTCAGGGAAGAAACACCGGCCCTATCACAGAAAATATGCTTTTTTGTTAGGACTCTCAGCATCCAGAGGGAGGGGCAACCTTTCTGGAGTGAATGTGCCACTGCTGTGACGATCCGGGGAAAGGTCTCAGGGTTTGTTTAAAAAGGTCAGCTCAGCAACTACTGACCCTCATGACTTCATCCTGACAGTTTTAGCCCTCTCGCAAAAATCACTCTTGTCACTTCTAGCCTCCTGTGCTTTTCTGAAAACAAAACCTTCTACCACCTGCTGTCCATTATTCCGTCAGTGAGCGCCATGCCCTCTCTTCAGCTGATATTTCAATTTATTTGTGGTTAGACACGCAGCGATCCTCTGACTGAAGCAGAGAGAGCGGTTTAAACACTTAAAGCCAGGGCTTCCAACGTCTCTCCATGCGAGGCTCACCAGCCGCAGCAGCGTGGCTACTTCTCAGCTACACAAAAGCAAAATGAAGACACGCAGATGGTCAGGGCCTGCCTTCTGCAGCGGGAGAAGCAGGGTTGGCTCCAAGTAACAAATAACTACCCAGGCCCTTTGTAAATCAAGTTGTACCACTTCTCCTGCGAGCATCCACAAAGAAGGCTGCGTGTATTTGCTGTGGGCTCCTTCTTTGTTTGGGGATTTTGCTAATGCCCTTTCTTCCTATGAGTTTGCGTCCCCTTGTTCTCACATTTGACACCTACTGAAATAGCCTCGCAAAACCTTTGTTTCTATTTTCTTCGAAATGTGTATTCCTCAATGAGGTTTCATCTTAATCTCTCCTTTTCAAAAGGATATGAATTGAACACACAGAGAATCAGTCTAACAGGACCGATTATCAATTTCCATTTTCTTTCAGAGCCACAGCCACCCGTGGGCCACCTAGGCAGCTTTCCTCAAAGACAAAGGGCATCTGAAATGGACAACTTATTTTATACACTGGTCTTTAGTACTTTCGTGGATGACAGAGACTCATCGCCTATAATAAATCCTTCCTCTGACCCTTTTATATAATGCACAGCTGAGCTAAAAAGGAAATCAATGCAGTGATTTTAATTTAGCACTTTCATTCTGTTAATTTATCTAAAAAATCCTATGCCACGACTTTCCCTTGTCAAAACAGTCAATCCCTGTCAATGTGAATATGCGAACGTGCTTTGAATTTGCTGTTTTCTTTGACTTTCTTTTTGAAAAACAGGGTGGTCCTTGAAAACCATGGGTCACATCACATACTAAGCTGCCCATGTTTTTTTTAATTTTATTTTAGTGTGTGTGTGTTTCCGTGTGTTCAAAGCTCCTTTTGACAGAAATTTTAGCTCAGTATAGTAGAGAAATGTGTAAGGCCCCTAGGGAGCAAAGAAACTCAGCCTATATCACTTGTTAGATTTGCTGAAGATGTTTGCAAAATTCTCCTAAGGCACACCACGCATCTGAGTATATGTCTGGGTTTGAAGCCTGTACATTAGTAAATTAGGACTGTTTGATCACGATTGCTTCTTGGAGAGAGTGTTAAGTAACAGACACGATTGTGTTTTCTGCTTTTGTTTCCCCGGCCCCACTCTCAGTTTTAGAGCTGGAGAATATGCAATAGATAGAGACCCATCCTGCCTGCCCTGAGCATGGTGCTGTCGTCAGTGAATAAAGCCAAATCCAGCACCATACTGTACCCAGTGCCTAGAGGTGGAGCTGGGTGGACTATAGACCTATGGCGCAGTGATAGCTATTGCTTCTCCTGCAAGAATGTCATGGTAGCATTTCTTCAGACCCTTACTAACCAGCATCCCTTCACCAACCCTTAGTTTATGTATTTTTGTGAGCACTGGTATACATGTGTGTGGATGCATATTCCTGTGTATGTGGTGTGCGTGTGTCCATGTGTGTGTTTATGTTTGCATGCATTTGGAAAGCAGAGGTCCCTCTTGAGTGTGATTTCTCAGGAGCTAGCTACCTTGGTTTTTCAGACAGAGTCTTCCACTTGGTCTTCAGCTCACTGTTTATGTTGATCTGGCAGCTGAGCCAAATTCAAGGATCTGCCTGTTTCTGCTGGGGTATAAACATGCCCTGTCATATCCAGCTGTTTTATGTGGGTTCTCTGATCAAACTTAGGTACTTACGTTAGTAAGCTAAATATATATATATATTTGTATTTTTGGTTTTTTGAGACAGGGTGTCACTGTAGCTTTGGAGCATGTCCTGGAACTAGCTCTTGTAGACCAGGCTGGCCTTG